>JAVJIF010009324.1:0-144356 GCA_038442645.1 Agave tequilana | reverse complement strand
ACCCAGTCGGCTGGTGGCGGAAACCCGCTCAAGACAGCCCTACTTGAAACAGTATGGCGAAACGGCGGCAACTCCTCCACAACCAGCTGCAGAGCCAACCAAGCCCTCCACAAACAACCGTGGAGAACAGAAGGAGATTCGATTTTCTCGAGCCCTTCAAAAGGGCATCGCGGAAGGATCTACAGCGCCTTACCGCTTTGATGTCCTGGCTCAATTGGCCAACATCCCGGCGCGGATTACCCTATATGAGCTTCTTAGGCTGTCGAAGTCAACCAGAGAAGCTCTACAAGAGGCTCTGGCAAATGCTGAGGTCTTCATGACCCAGATGCAAAGGAGGAAGATGTAGAGAATTGTCTCCACACCTCCCAGAATGCCCCTGCATCACCTTCACGGCAGAGGATATGCAGGTTAAAGGGAAGCATGATCGACCCCTGTACTTCACAGGGTATATTGGATCATCCGAAGTGAATCGCATCCAGGTAGATCCCGGGTCTGCATTGAGCATCATGCCTCGCAGAGTCATGCAGCATCTTGGGATTCCCACTCACCGTTTGAGCCCTACCCAGACGACCATTTATGGGTTCAATGCCAATAGTACCCGTCCGATGGGGAAGGTCAAGCTCAAATGCCGGATCGGAGATCTGAAGTCGGAAGTGACATGCTACGTCATCGACGCTGACACTTCCTACAATCTATTGCTGGGACGACCTTGGATTCACCGCAACTCCATCGTTCCCTCCACTCTCCATCAAGTTATGAAATACATTGACGAGGGTGGAAAGGTGCAGACGTTGATTGCCGAAAGGCATCCATTCAAAGGGGTCGAGATTATTTCACAGACTCCTTACTGTACCAAGATCCCGTGGAGACGGATGAAGTCCCGCAACCGGAAGAACCAGACTCTGGCAATGAAGCCGACACCGAGCTGGAGGAAGATGAGTGTGCGTGGGAGCTAGATCCACCTGTAATGGGCATTAGTAAGCCCGATGTTGATAATACCTCCGCTGATGATGTAGGCGGTTGGTACATTAATGAAGATTAGATTTAGCGTATTTTTCTGTGTTCGCTTCTGATTCAGTGCCGTCAGATACTAGCACCGACGTGGATGACGATCTCTGGTCGGCAATGGATGCCTTGACATCGTTGCATGTACCAGTGAAATCGTCCTTTGAAACATGTCGAATTGTCGACGATGCGCAACAATCAATACTCATGGTTCCAGCGAGAAGGAAGGGCCAAAGATCGATTCTTTTCGACGAATTGACTCCGAGCTAATGAATCATGAAGAATCAGAAAGCAAGCAGGAATCCCCTCAGTTCGGTCATTATGAGCCAAAGACACTCAGAATGATGAAAACATGGGGTATGACCTAACCAGCAGACCCGGGTTGAACTTCGATAAAGGAAGAAGAACGCTACTTCGATCCTTTGTGCCAAAAGGAAAATGTTGACTGAGATTTCCTGCACACAAAAAATTAGAATATTAGATTAAGAATAGATGTGCAAGGTTCTCAGTTCTAATCCGCGGTAGCAGGGCTATGCGGGTCGTGATCCTCAAGGAGGGACTGCGATGGAAGCGTTGAGCAAGTTTCTCTAAAAATTTATCTTTTTTAGTTATTTTATTAGTCACGATGGTATTTACAATGAGTTGTGGAAAAGACTATTGGAGAGAGATGGATTTAATCTATAAAAAAAAAGAAAAGAAAAGAAAAAGAAAGAACACTTATCTCTTTAGTCCGCTTGCCGTTTGAACCGTTGCGATGATTTCCCTTTTCTTGGAAGGCGTACAAGCACGGCTTATGGGATCGTCCGCCTTCTTAATCTACTCTACGAAATTAAAAACAAGCTATGAAGACCTGTTCATCGCCATGGGCCGTCAAGGTTCCTTCTTCGGTTAGGTATTCTCGAAGCAATCAGATCTCACGGTTTGCAAGTCATCGGAGAAAGAAACAATCACATAAAATAAAAATAGAAGAACAGAGATTAAACAAAACTAGAGAAACAATAACACAAGAATAAAATAAAAAGAACAAAACGAACCTCGAGTTGATTTATTAACAATGGTGGAAAAGCAAAACTTACACCGATTGTCACCCTCAGTACAAGTAGATCTCCTTCCTCCATGAGAACATCCTCTCCTCTCGGTTTACAAAAAGAAAATAAAAAATATACAAAGGTGGAAAGAAACCTAAAAACCCTAACTTTGGCCCTTTGCTGGACGCTGGACGATTCTGTACGTTGCATTGCAGTGATATTTATAGAGCAGAAGGCTGCAGAGTCCCAGTAGAACCTGCCCACGAAAACTGATAACTGGATGAGATCGTATTGCCGCGGATCCGCGGCTTTTGCCGCGGTTCCGCGGCAATCTGGTGGCTTCTGGCCACGCGCTTTGGCGCGTGGCCTCTCCTGGTCCGTACATGGGGGCGCCTGCTTCTGGAAGGTGGATCCTGGCCTTTTAATCTAGATTTTCGTGATAACTTGGTAATCAAGTCATCCTAATCTAGATTTCTTCAAATTTCCTTTCCACGAATTTCCTTCCTATCTTGGCTTTTTATCCTCATCCTGCATGTGTTTAGGGTTGGATAGAACTCTATCCTTCCTAATCTCTGATAATTGCAACTTTAGCCCTTGCATAATTGCACTTTGACACTTGATATTTGCATTTTGACTCTTGGGCTTCAAATATGGGCTTTTGGGCTTCATTGGGCTTTATTTATTATTAAATTGATAATTCGAGGCCTGCACATAATAAATTAAGAAATATAATAAATGTGCATTATAATATGAATAAATGTGCAAATGCGATGGTATATATGATGATAAAAATGCATTTTTCACTACCTATCACACCCCCACACTTATCTTTTTGCTCGTCCTCGAGTAAAAATCAAAAAGAAGAGAAAAATCTAACCTAGCTAACTCACTTTCGTAGGAATCACGGTTGCACTTAGCATGTGCAACAAGCCGTTAAACCCCTAGGTTACCCTAGAGGACGAGTGTTGTCTCGTGAGGGTTTTCAGCGGATTGCACCCACAAAATCCATAAAAAGGAAAATATTTGAATTATATTTGAAGAGACTAAGTAGTCTATAAGTTTTTAGGATCCTCATTTTTATTCATTCCTCAAACCTAGTCTTAATAAAGCCAATTGTTGTCCATTTTAGGTAAGAATTAAAATTGAATTCTAATATAGTCTTTTTCGTTACCAAAAATCATATGCATCCTTTTGTTTCTACTAGGAACTCCTTAACTTGGACTCTCATGCCTCTTTATTATTTTTATAACATCATCTAATTTTCTTTCGTATAAGTATCAAGGCTTCTTGAGGCCCTAATACCTAACTAATTGATTATTAGATGTGTTAGTACATATAAGTAATTTTTCCTTAGTTCCCTCGGACTTTCTAATCCACCCATGTAGCGAACTTAAAGTCGGTGACTCCCAAACCGGTCGGTCTTAGGGCACCAGGTGAGAAAACACCCCGCGGACTCAAATTCAAGTGAACTAGGCCACAAAACTAAGGTATTATTTTTTTTATTTTATTTTTTCATTCACCTTTAGGCGTGAATACTTATGCTTCTTGAGGCACATGTATCCAGCTTTATTAGTGATTTTTTTTTTTTTTTTTTTATATATGAGGCACAAGGGTCTTTGTCTTAGAATCCTAGATATGCATTAGGTATGCAATATTCATTAAGGTAAAAATCAAGACTAATTATTTATTCAATTTCTCCTCCTATACCTAAAATTTAAACAATTTATTTATTTTGACCAAGTTTTTAGAAATCCTAATCATGATTTTCCTAATTCTTAAAACTAACTTAGATTTCTTTCAAAAAATAAGTCAAAATACTTCCTTTTTATAAAAAAAATTTTTTTTTATTAGCAAATTTTGTTAGTGTCTACCTATGTTAGTATGTTAGTAAAGCCCACCCCCACACTTATCTCATGCATTGTCCTCAATGTATGAATGTATGCATATATGCATGAAACAGAACAAAGGAAGGCAGAAAATTACCTTAGGGGGTGGTTCCGGTGGTGGTCTAATTGGGCCAAGCGTTGCTACCCAATCAAGATAATGTAGTAATTGGTGAAACCCACCAGAAATTTTCCTTACATAACCCACTAAAATATATGTATAATCATTTTTTAGAATTTCCACCCCATCAAATTTCCAAATTTCATAATAAATTTCAGAGTTAATTGTCTCAACCTCCTTGTCCCAAAATGGAGTATGAAAAGATGGAATGATTGACTTGGACATGGGAAGTACGGGAACGAATACTGACTCAGGGAAGAAGCTCAAATCAAGTAAGGGCTCAGGAGTCGGGCTAAGTTCGAGAAGTGGGTCCAAGTCAAAAAATTGAAACTCAAGTCCACAATCATCTTCCCACAATGGAATGTGACTCAATGGTGGTGATTCAAGTTCAGGAATGATAGATGTGGGAATCAAAACTGACTCTAAAATATTACCTAAGTCGGGTAACAAAACAGGAGTCAATAATGATTCAGGAATTTGAGCTTGATCATAGATTTGAGAATCTAGGTCACATTCGAGTTCTAATTCGGGAAAGGAAAAACTTGCCAAATTATCAGAATTTGAAGTTTCGGCAAGTTCACAAGATGGTACTGAATTAGAAACTTGTTGTTCCAAGCAACTTGGTTCGTCGGCTCTAATCAAGTGGTCATCGATATCAGAATCAGCCGGCCGGTGTAAGCATTCCACCATCAAATCTATGTCATGATCACGGGCTAATTTAGCCTCAGTCATGGCAGCTAGCATCCCTTCATAATCGATAGGTGCTTCTTGTTGAAAATAGGAAGGGTACTTGTGATAAAGTTGTGAGTCGGTGGACTCACGTATCATCATGTCTAAAATTGATGGTGAATTTTGCTTGGACTTATTTCTACTCATCATTTCCCAGATAGATGGATTTCTATTCTGAATGGGTGGATCTGAGTATGAATTTTGGGAAAAATGTGGACTAGATGGATATGGAGGACAATTTGGTTGAGAATTAGACTCGGGGGACTCGAAACCCCATGAACTCTGTGACGAGTTGAAATTATTATGGAAATTATAGTCATAAGATGGGGGGTGTGGGTTATATTCATTCGGATAAGACCATTCCGGCACACTAGATTGGTCAAAGTTAGGGTATGCCGGGTTGGTAATATCCGAATAATAGTTAGGGGTGTAATATGGATTAAAATTGGAATTGTTCTTATATGCCATATCACACCAACACAAACACAACAAACAAATAACAAACAAAAAAGAAAAATTCTAACCTAAGTTAGGGTAGACCTATGACCTAGACGACTCCTAACTGGTTAGACCGTCCACAGGAGGTTGGGTGCAGACTTTGACCACAAGTTAATCAGCCAGGTCAGGGCAAGAGTGGTGGGAGGTTTTCCGTCAAAGACGTTCCTTAATTAAATAACCACCACACTTCGGGCTTTCGGCCCTCAATCCCCTTCCTAGACACTGATTTGGCAGGAGTCAACTTCCAACACCGTTCCCCCTTAGGATAATCTCCTATTGAGTCCGAGATGTCCCTAGGGCCAACGTCTACTAATTTTTAAGTTAGGCTTGGGTTAGTGAGTGCTTGGGATATGGTTTTTGGGCTAAGGAAGGGTGATGAAATCCCCACCTTATCTTGTTAATGGGTTATGCCCTTAAGATGAATTAGTGCAAGTGTACAAGATAAATAGATAAGAATCACTCAAAGCAGAAAATCACCAAGAGATGAATCCTATTCTACATGCAATGCGTACGTACCTTGCCTCCAGCACTCTTCAACAGTAAATAAAAATAATTGAAAAGACACGTGCCTAATATGCAAACGTCTAATCAACTTTTAACGATTACAACCAATTTTTTACTGTTGAATAAATTAGCAGGTATATGGTGAATAATACAGAAAGTTAAGTACTGCAGAAGCTGTATTTTGCAGAGCTGAAGAGCCTGCAGAAAATTGGTTAGGAGTCAACTCCTTTGTGCCGCGTTTGCGCGGCTTTTGCCGTGGGAACGCGGCACTCTGGAGGGATCCTGGGCTCTGCTTTCTTGAGCAGAGTCCCAGGTCCACTTATATGTCACTGCAGTTGCCAAAATATTGTTTCTTCACCTGTAACCTGCAACAGAAAAGAATAAAGAATAAGTTAATAATTAAAATTTTTTGTTTTAGAGATAACTTACCGTCCCTCCCCGGCAACGGCGCCAATTTGTTGACTGAGATTTCCTGCACACAAAAAATTAGAATATTAGATTAAGAATAGATGTGCAAGGTTCTCAGTTCTAATCCGCGGTAGCAGGGCTATGCGGGTCGTGATCCTCAAGGAGGGACTGCGATGGAAGCGTTGAGCAAGTTTCTCTAAAAATTTATCTTTTTTAGTTATTTTATTAGTCACGATGGTATTTACAATGAGTTGTGGAAAAGACTATTGGAGAGAGATGGATTTAATCTATAAAAAAAGAAAAGAAAAGAAAAAGAAAGAACACTTATCTCTTTAGTCCGCTTGCCGTTTGAACCGTTGCGATGATTTCCCTTTTCTTGGAAGGCGTACAAGCACGGCTTATGGGATCGTCCGCCTTCTTAATCTACTCTACGAAATTAAAAACAAGCTATGAAGACCTGTTCATCGCCATGGGCCGTCAAGGTTCCTTCTTCGGTTAGGTATTCTCGAAGCAATCAGATCTCACGGTTTGCAAGTCATCGGAGAAAGAAACAATCACATAAAATAAAAATAGAAGAACAGAGATTAAACAAAACTAGAGAAACAATAACACAAGAATAAAAATAAAAAAGAACAAAACGAACCTCGAGTTGATTTATTTAACAATGGTGGAAAAGCAAAACTTACACCGATTGTCACCCTCAGTACAAGTAGATCTCCTTCCTCCATGAGAACATCCTCTCCTCTCGGTTTACAAAAAGAAAATAAAAAATATACAAAGGTGGAAAGAAAACCTAAAAACCCTAACTTTGGCCCTTTGCTGGACGCTGGACGATTCTGTACGTTGCATTGCAGTGATATTTATAGAGCAGAAGGCTGCAGAGTCCCAGTAGAACCTGCCCACGAAAACTGATAACTGGATGAGATCGTATTGCCGCGGATCCGCGGCTTTTGCCGCGGTTCCGCGGCAATCTGGTGGCTTCTGGCCACGCGCTTTGGCGCGTGGCCTCTCCTGGTCCGTACATGGGGGCGCCTGCTTCTGGAAGGTGGATCCTGGCCTTTTAATCTAGATTTTCGTGATAACTTGGTAATCAAGTCATCCTAATCTAGATTTCTTCAAATTTCCTTTCCACGAATTTCCTTCCTATCTTGGCTTTTTATCCTCATCCTGCATGTGTTTAGGGTTGGATAGAACTCTATCCTTCCCTAATCTCTGATAATTGCAACTTTAGCCCTTGCATAATTGCACTTTGACACTTGATATTTGCATTTTGACTCTTGGGCTTCAAATATGGGCTTTTGGGCTTCATTGGGCTTTATTTATTATTAAATTGATAATTCGAGGCCTGCACATAATAAATTAAGAATATTAATAAATGTGCATTATAATATGAATAAATGTGCAAATGCGATGGTATATATGATGATAAAAATGCATTTTTCACTACCTATCAGAAAAACACCCGATTATTATCATCGGACGCGCAGGGGGTTAGGCTATGTATCAACTCCGGCTCCGTCAGCCTCTGATTCTCGAGAATCATCAAACCACGATTACTCTTCCGGCACGTCATCATGGGAGTCAGATATCAGTGTTGGCAACGTCTTCAGGGAACTTTCAGTGAATATGGCCTCAACAAGCCACCTGGAAGACGGAGATGAAGAAATGATCCAGTCCGATACGAATCCTTGGATCAAATATTTAAATACTCTTTGGGATACCCGCTTTGAGCAGCGCGAGCCACCTACAGAAGACAAGATTGTTCAGATCAATCTGGGGGATGAGGCTAATCCTAAGCCCATCTTCGTAAGCGACGGCCTGTCACCGTCGGAGAAAAAGGATCTAATATCTCTTGTCCAAGAGTATAAAGATGTCTTCGCCTGGAATTACGAAGACATGCCTGGACTTGATCCTCACGTGGCTATGCACCGCCTCAACATCAATCCGGACGTAAAGCCTGTTAAACAACAGCAGCGACAGTTCTGTCCAGAAATAATGGAGGCGATTCAATCGGAAGTCAGAAAGCTTATAGATTCTGGCTTCATCAGGGAAGAACAACATCCCGACTGGGTAGCCAATATCGTCCCCGTTGCCAAGAAAAACGGAAAGATCCGGATCTGCATCGACTTCCGTGATCTAAACGAAGCTTGTCCCAAAGACGAATTCCCATTGCCAATCACAGACGTCATGATTGACAATACCTGCGGATTCGAGCGAATGTCCTTCATGGACGGATCCTCAGGATACAATCAAATCAAAATGTATCCTGACGACGAAAAGCACACCTCCTTCAGGACACCATTGGGGGTTTACTGCTACACCGTCATGCCCTTCGGACTGAAGAATGCGGGGGCAACCTATCAGAGGGCCATGAACGCCATTTTCCAGCAGCAAATGCGCAAAACAGTGGAATGTTATGTTGATGACATTGCAGTAGCGCTAAAGGTGATCACATAGCTGACCTGAAGGTGGTCTTTGACATCATGCGGGCCCATCAGTTGAAGATGAATCCTACCAAGTCCTTCCTGGGGGTGGCCAGTGGTAAATTCTTAGGATTCATTGTAACCTCGACCGGGATCCATTTGGACCCGGAAAAGGTTCAAGCTATCCAGGAGATGCAGCCCCCAAGAAATCTCAAGGAACTCAGGGATTACAAGGACGATTGGCATACATCCGCAGGTTCATCTCAAACCTCTCCGGAAGATGCCAACCCTTCACTAAGTTAATGAAGAAGGGTGTCTCGTTCGTTTGGGACGACGCTTGCCAACAAGCGTTCGAGGGAATCAAGCAATACCTCACCCAACCACCAGTCCTTGCAGCTCCGGTATCTGGAAAACCTTTCCTGGTATACGTTCGAGCAATGGATCATTCTTTGGGAGCTCTACTAGCTCAGCATGATGATCAAGGACGTGAGCAAGCGATCTACTATCTGAGTAGAACAATGATCGGAGCCGAACATCGGTATAACCCGATCGAGAAGGAATGTTTGGCATTAGTATTCGCCATTCAGAAAATGCGACACTATCTGGTAGGCCAAACTATAAATGTCATATCAAAAGTCAACCCCCTGAGGTTACTTATGACTAAGCCTTCATCATTAAACGGCCGGCTGGCAAAATGGGCCATATTGCTATCCCAATATGAGATGCACTTTTTACCACAAAAGGCTATTAAGGGTCAAGCGGTGGCGGATTTCCTAGCTGAGCACCCAGATCCGAGGGCAGCCAAAGTCTACGAAGATCTCCCAGATGAAGTTGCGGAAGTCTGCCTAACTCAGACATCATTTGAAAGTCAAGTATGGCAACTTTTCTTCGACGGTGCATCGAGAACAAGCCCAAAGGGACATACAGTAGCGGGGGTAGGAGTGGTACTCGTCTCACCACAGAATTATGTGATTCCTCGAGCCATCTCGCTTACCGAATCTTGCTCCAACAATGTAGCAGAATACAACGCTCTTTTGATTGGGATGCAGTTCGCCGATGAGATTGGCGTTAAAAATCTCGAGGCATATGGTGACTCCAAACTCATCGTTAGCCAAGTTTGCGGGGAGTACGAAGTCAGACATGAAGACCTAGTACCCTACTACAACGCAATTATCTACATGGCTGGGAAGTTTACAAACTTCTACATCGACCATGTACCGCGCAGGCAAAATACGCATGCAGATGCACTGGCATCCCTCGCGGCCTCCTTAGCTCTTCCAGCTAGAGCAATGGAGAAAGTATTCGTCTACAGCCACGACCTGTATTGCCCGAGAACTGCCCTCGAAGACTATCAGGAGTCAAAGGGAGAGTGTCAAGGCAAAGAAACACTGGAATTGTCAACCGGGCCAGAGCTTAAAGACTGGCGATTCCCTATATCGACTATGTCTTGTACGGCATCCTGCCTGAGGATGACAAGGAAGCGGCTGCCATTCGTAGGAAAGCCCCTAAATTTTACTACAACGCGATTACACGAACATTGTATCGTCGATCGCATGACGGGATCTTGCTCCGGTGCCTCTCACCAAAGGAGGCTCAAGAGGTATTGAAAGAAGCCCACGACGGCATGTGTGGAGCCCACCAACCCGGCCCAAAACTGGCACATCGACTCCAAAGGTTGGGTTACTATTGGCCCAAGATGATTGCCGACGCCGTCACTTATGCTAAAAGATGTCACGCTTGCCAAGTACATGGCGATTTCATCCATCAAGCACCAGAGCACCTCCACTCTACGACCTCTACCTGGCTATTTGAAATGTGGGGGATGGATGTAGTTGGCCCTATCAGCCCACCATCATCAAAAGGACATCGGTTCATTTTGGCAATAACCGATTGCTTCTCTAAATGGGCCGAGGCCATCCCTTTGAAGAAGGTAAAATCGTCTAACGTGATCAAGTTCGTAAAGCATCACGTCATTTACCGTTTTAGTGTACCTCGGCGAATTGTCCACGACAACGGACCCCAGTTCATCAGCCAGGCTTTCCAGAGATTCTGCGCCAAGTTCAGAATCCAGAGTGTGTCCTCAACGGCATACTACCCCGCCGCTAACGGCCTCGCAGAAGCTTTCAACAAGACCATTGGCAAGCTTCTCAAGAAATTCGTCTCGAAAAGTCAACATGATGGGACGACAAGTTGGGTGAATGTTTATGGGCTTACCGCACAACTGTGCGAACCCCGACTAAAGCTACGCCATTTTCTTTGGTATACGGGTGTGAAGCCGTGCTTCCACTAGAAATCCAAATTCCATCTCTACGCGTCGCCTTGATAGCGGAGATGATGACAGAGGAGAAGCACCGACAGCGACTCCAGGAATTGGAAGCCTTGAATGACAAACGTCTTCAGGCCCAACAACAAATCGAGCTTTACCAAGCTCGAATTACCAGAGCCTTCAACAAGAAAGTTAAGATGCGAACTTTCAAGAAAGGCGATCTTGTCTTAGCCGTCAGAAGACCCATGGTAATGACGCATAAGACAAAAGGAAAATTCCAACCCAAATGGGAAGGGCCATTTGTAGTAGAGTCAGTCTACTCAAATGGATCGTATCGCCTCGTAACTTCAAATGGCGATACACTCATGATGCCGATCAATGGCAGATTCTTGAAGAAGTACTATCCTTAATAGTACTCCTCCCCCGATCAAGTTAAAAGTACACCTCTGATCAAAACAAGAAGAGCTTCTTCATTAACATCCGACGCCTTCGACGGCTAAGGATAGAGGAAAATGTTGGCCTTTAAGCCCAACATAAATCTTCGACAACTCATCATGCTGAGGGGAATAGCATGGCTAGCCCAACTTAAACAGTAGTTGGTAAAGGCACCTCAAATCCGTTGATAGCTGAGGGTTTGCTAAAAATCCTAAGTGGACTTGACTCCACTCTCCCCTCCAAAATCCCTTACCAATTCTCATCCACAGAATGGTAGGTCTACAAAATACAGTCGTTGCCAAGTTAACACTATACCTCTGGCACTTTAAATTTCACTTGTCAATTCTCATCAATGGAATGACAGGTCCTCAAATTGCTCATATCGCAAATCAATTTCTGTCAAGTTAATATCACACCTCTGATAAATTACTGTTAAGTTAACATTACACTTCTAAACAGTACATCAAGTTTCTGCCAAGTTTAATACCACACCTCTGACAGTCACTTTCCTCCAGACTTCCATGTCGAAGCCGAAATGGATGATGCTAAAGTTCAACATCACACCTCTAGCATCCAATTCATTGTTAAGTTCAACAATACACCTATGACAATGAATTTCCCTCGAACTTCCGTATCGGAGTCGAGATGACCAATGCCAAGTTCAACATTACACCTCTAGCATTACCCTCACTGTCAAGTTAAACATCACACCTATGTCAGTGACACTTCTGTTTTCCCAAATGAAACTGAAGTATTCCTGAGTCAGGTTAATATCACACCTCTGACTCACATCCTTGTCAGGTTAACATCATATTTTTGACAGGACTACATTCAACTCGTTAAGTTAATATCACACCTCTAACGGTAAAAACCTTCTTAGATTCCCCGCGGATCTAGATTCACTTGCTATTCTCTTCAATAGAATAACAAGTCTACCTAAACACATTGTTAGGTTAATACTACACCATTAACAGTGTTTTCCTTCAAATCCCCAGCTGAGCTTAATCAAGTGAATCCTAAACCTTGATAAAGGCCCATTTTCCCTAGGGGTACGAGTTCCACTTGTCATTCTCCTTTATAGATTGACAGGTCCACAAAATTGTCTTATCTCTTGTCAAGTTAATATTACACCTCTGACAGCATTGGGGAATTCAAAAAAAAATAGGATTTCTCTCTAAAAAGCTTGACTGTTTGAAATTATCATCATAGTTTTGATAAGTCAAAGTCCTTTGCTTCTATGCGTCTGACTAAAAAAAAAGTTCAGGACAATAGAAGGAGAAAAAGAAAAGTGTCACTTTTATCTAGGCACATGAAAGTGATACAAAAACGCTCTCTTATACAATAAGATTGAGTGTTACAGTTAAGGAGTACAAAGAAGTCTCTCTCTCTCTCAGAGGTTGCACTCGCTCTTCAGCTGCATGTTATTCCGAGTACAGGATGCTTGGAAAGGCGCCAAAGCAGGATCGAATACTGTGGCAATGATCGGGAACTGATTGCACTTCAAATGCATGACGTAAACATCGAAGAAGTCTCTGGCTGATCGAGAACAATGGTGGTTCTTGAGGTCTGATGGCAGCAGAATCTTCTGATCCCACCTGACCATCCGAAGCCGGGTTATGATCCGTCGAACATCACCATCCGAAGTGGCGGGTCATGATCCTTCCTGATGAACATCTCTTCCACCAAAAGCTCATCCAGTGAGCATGGAGTTTCCTCGATGTCACTTCTGGGGTAAGAGAGGAGGTTTTAAGACCTCACAGGGGATGCTACCCACCACTGTATCCACTGCAACCCCCGCCGCCATACCCACTGTGACCGTGACCAGCCCGCAAGCATGACTGGTGCGTCGCGTCCAATGAGATCTTGACGAGGGTTAAGTCCCCGTCAGGGATCGTGATTTCTTCCCTTGTGGACGATGGAGACTATGATTTCTTCCCTTGTGGACGAACATCGAACAAGTTCGCCGGCCGATATATTCTCCCACGGGCCCGGCGAACGTGAAAAAGGATGATCAAGCCTACCTGCAAGAAGCAAATAAGGGAATTAGACAATTCAGAGCTTAGTATACTTCGACAGAAGAAAACTAAGTTACAAACGCAGTTATTGCTGAAGGCTGCAGACGCGGGAATGACCCGCATGCTGAGCCAGATTCCTGCAACAACAGAAACAGACGCGAGCAAGACTGTGATACACACAGAATTCAAACGCGACCTAATTCCACATCCGCGTCCAAGATCCAAGGCGCGTAGAGAATCAGACGCCAAAAATTGCCATCTCTCTGTTGGAGGAACAGGAGTTGCAAAAGTTTAGGCCTGAAACCTTCGACCCGAATTGAAGTTCTTCCAAGTCAGTGGCCTCAAGACGCGAGCTCTGTGTGCAAAGCCCGCGGCCAGGTACCAACGACTTCAATACTTGCGTTCAAAAAGTTTAAGTCGATGGCGCAAATTCTAGAAGAGGAATGCACCAATCACGACTTCGCAAGAAAGTCCAGATGATATCCCTCTAAGAGATATACTAAAATTCAAACTTGGTTGGATCTAAAATATCATGGTAAGTGGGCATGGCATACCCGCAGAGGCCTCTATTAAGAGTTGAACTCTCTGCATTGAGGCGCGGACGTAAAAGGTGCTCAGGGAGACGCTTCCTATCATTGAAATCACTTGACAGTGGTAATCTACTTAAGAGACCAAACAGAAGCATGGAAGCTCTGGGTCATCTTCGTCCATGGAGGCAAACCCCTGATAGGGTCCTTGAAGGGAGAAGATAGAGTCTCTCAGAAAAGGAGAAGACAAAATCTCTCAGAGCACTCGCTCTCAAAAAGAACACAGTCTAAGTATGGACTGTTAAAGAGAGAGGAGGAGCCCCTATTTATAGGCAGCCCATAATAACCGTAATTAATGGTTCATCAATTGGAACCGTCGGCCTTAATGACCGCACGACTGTCAAAGCCCAATGGGAGGCTGACGCGTAGAGCGTCGCTTCGGGAAGCGTCAAAGACGCTGGTTTCCAACCGCCAGCGCCGTATCGGCATTAAGAGGCATTAACGCCTAAGCCCAATGAAGAACTGACGCGTGGACAAACCGCTTCGGGAAACAACGGATGATGCGGGTTCCCAATCGTCAACAGAAACTTGATGTTCAAAGATTTCACAAAATCTTTATGACAGGCTGTTTATAACGCCTGGGAAATCATGCCAAAACGCAGGTATGAGAGCTGCGTCCAAAGACCCGCGTCCCCTCTTTTCTCAAAAATCGGCGTCCTCCTTCATTCCAAGTTAGAAGATCCTTCGCGTCTCTTGGATGATTCGAAGTCGATCCGCGTCTCTCAACAAAAGGGACTCATTTTGGGGGCCCAGTGGGAAAGCACATAAAGCTGTGTCCTAAGGCTTATGACTTCAGCAGAAAAAGCCCATCACCTTTACAAGCGTCTTGGAGCCGCGTCTACATCCATGATTATGAGTCTTACACTGAGGCCCAGCGCCATGTCCCTGACTGCGTTAATGTTAAGGGGCGTAAGACCTCATTATCCTGAACTCTGCGTCTGGATAGAGTTAAGGATTGCGGCCAATGAACCACACTCAAAGCCGCGTCCTCCGCGTCTGCTTGAACCGCGTCTTCACTGGCAAGTCAGAATCGCGTGCCTCAGAGCCGCATCTCTTTCGACCCTGCGTTTCGTCAAAAGAACTTAGTTTTCCTAAGTTCAGTATTCACAGTCAGCCGGAGAGCACAATTAAAGACTGTGATTAAAGGATTGAATCCATCCGCAGCAAGGCAATGAAGGTGGAACAAAAATTTCAACGACTGTTATTATTCAAAAATGATAAAAGTAGATACAAACACTCTTGGTAAATAGAGTGTCCTTTTCTTTACAAAAAAAGAGGAGGCTAAAAGTCCTGATTCGCCAAAGAACGGATTTGTTCTCTAAGGCGATGTATCTCATGCTGGCGCGCCTTCTCAGCCTCCATGAGAGCTTGGGCCCGTATATCCTCCTCGGATAAAAATCCCTGTGCTCGTACTCGGAGGGATTCCAGCTTGGACGAACGAACAGAGAGGTTTGCTTTAACTTGCGCCTTGGCAGCCTCTAACTCCGCTAGCCTCTTTTCAGAGGTAGCAAGCCTTTGTTCGTTAGTAGTAATCACTGCCTCAGCTCTGACTATGGCGGCCCGAGAATCAAGGATAGCCTGCTTTGCAGCCTGTATGATCATCTCAGATTCCTTGGACTCGATCGCTAGCCTTTGATGATCAGCCTGGAAACTTTCGAGAAGACGGGTGTTATCGGTTATCTGCTCCTCCACCTCTCTTCGCTCCTGCTCTTGAGCAGCAAGGAGCCTACTCAGAGTTTCCTGGGCCTCGTGCAATGAGCCGGCATTCTCCAAGGATCGAAGCTCTCGCAGGTTTTGTCCCAGCTGCTCCACCAGCAGCAGACACGCTTGGGCTAGTGAAGGGCCTCCGGCCAACTTGATGTTTTCGACCAGGTTTCCGAGATACGTCTGGGCGAATTCAAAAGAGCTACCCCCAGACAGGATGAAATCGATGCATGATCGCATTGAGGCAAAGAACTGCTGCACCGTCTGGCGTGTCAGGAACTCCATGGTATCATCACCCGAGGTGCTCCCCGATCCCCTTTCTATCACGGTGTGGGGGATGTAGGTCAGCTCTTCTGGTGCAAGAGTCGGGCTGACCATGGGTACGGCAGGAGCAAGAGTAGCCACTGGCGCTTCTGGGGGTGCTACCTCCGTAGAAACCTTCACAGCCGATGACAGGGTAGTGAGCTCGACGTCCTCAGAATCCTCGGCCGAGGCTTGAGCTGTGTGGTCTCCCGGGCAGGCACTGACCGCCAAATCTCCTCCTACCTGAGCTTCCTCAATGCTCTCTGCACGTGCCTGAACTTCCTCAATGCCCTCTGCAAATTACGAGAATATTAGCCATAACAGCAAAAGGAAAACATTTACATCAACATTTCCTTACTTGGCTGGGGGTCCAAAGGTGGCAAGTCCTTGGGTGAATCTTGTAGGGTGGAGGTCTCCCCGACTTCGACGATTGCCCTCTCTTGAGGCACCCCAGTACGAGGAGACTCAGCTCTCTCCTGCTGAGCCAGTTCTTGTATCATCTCCTCGATCTGGGAGGAAGCAGCGGCCTCGCTAACCATGACAAGCCCTGCAACACGAGGCCAAATAAAGAAAACGTCAAAAATCCTTCTCCTAGTTAGAAGGATGAGGTTGGCGAGTAGTGTACCTTCAGCAGCTTCAGCAGGAATAACTGCCGCTAGTGGTGATGTCGTCAACGGCTCACACCCATATATTTCCTCCTCTGAGATGTGTGAGAATTTACTCGAATCAGGAGGAGCGGGTTCATCACCAAAATCGACCTCATCCTCAAAATCGATTCCTCTTCGGATGATGAAGACGACAGCTCAACGCGAGGGACCTCGGCAACTGGAGCCTTGCCTCCAAACACCCCAGTGGTAGGGCTAGGGTCAACTGTCCGAGCACTGGAGATGAATACACTGGGAGACCCAGGCTGCTGTGCCTCATCCCTCCTCTCGTGAGCTGAGGAAGACCCAGGCTGAGCTGAGACTCCTGGAATCTCAACATCATCCATTATATCGACCTCTGGCTGCTGTGCCTCATCCCTCCTCTCGTGAGCTGAGGAAGACCCAGGTTGAGTTAAGACTCCTGGAATCTCAACATCATCCATTATGTCGACCTCCGGCTGCTGTGCCTCATCCCTCCTCTCGTGAGCTGAGGAAGCCCAAGGCTGAGCTGAGACCCCTGGCCTCTCAACATCGCCTCCGCTCATTATGTCGACTTCGAAACTACTCGGCCTCGTCAGCAGCAGTGGGTTTGTCAGCAGGCTCCGCTTCCTCCACAATCCTGGGGCCCTTGCTGCGCAACCTGCGGGCATGGACTAAGGGGGCATCATCCTCATCCGCCTCTTCTTCCCTCGGTTCCTCAACGCCAGAAGGGATGTCCTCGGATGGAGAAACTGCAGCCGTCAAGTCTCTCCGAACCTTCTTTGGGGTAGGCTCAGCAGTGGAGGTAGAGCCTTGAGGACGCTTACCCACCGCCTGTCGAGCCTTTGCTGCTCGCGGCTCCTCCCTCGACCCCCTTCTGACCTCCTTCAGGGCCTTCAGATACTGCTCGACACCTCGCGAGCGTTTAGTGGACCCCCACCTTGCTTCGTAACCTGCATTGATGCTCTCAATGCATGAATACTCCAAAGAGAAATCTGGTGTTTGGTTGGCCTGGAAGTACCAAGTACAGAAGCTGAAGCTGGCACGGCCCTTTGGCCCTTTGATAGGCAGCCGAAAAGTTGCTTCCGTCCCTCCGGCCACGCTATAATACCAAGCCCGAGCACCTTCGAACAGATTCCCACTGAAGGCGAGTCGAGCATTTGGGTTGCCGACATATAGTTGATCATAGCCGAACTGTCGGGCGAAGCGATTCGGCATATACGGCTCGATCGTGCATGAATTCCCTTGCCGGAAAAGCACATACCAGGGCCGAATGTTGACCAACCACCAGAAAACTCCCGTTGACAGCCTCGTGAAGTCATCTTGGCCTGCGGAGTCAGTAAATTGTTCCCCGAAAGATGCACCAGGAATCGCAGGGAAGCAGCGATTAAGCTGGTAGTTCGAAGCCGA
Source organism: Agave tequilana (assembly GCA_038442645.1). Classification (NCBI taxonomy): domain Eukaryota; kingdom Viridiplantae; phylum Streptophyta; class Magnoliopsida; order Asparagales; family Asparagaceae; genus Agave; species Agave tequilana. The sequence goes on along the minus strand of JAVJIF010009324.1, from coordinate 126,414 downwards.
CATGACGCACTTTCGAATGTAATACATGTAAGTATTACACCAGGTTGAACCCTCCAACCGCTGCACGAAAGGAATAAACCCTTCACACCAAGACACCGGCGTCATCAGCGAGGGGCAATGCATAATGTACCAAGCCATTAGGTACGTGTAGGGAAGCTCAACCCGAGAGTTGGGGCGCTTTATCGTCAGCCTCCCCTCCGAATCAACAATCACCTTGCCATGGGAATCGACGGCCTTCCCTGCCTCGCACATATTTTGGGCTAACGTCCGTAACCCGCTTTGAATACTCGCCGCCATGGCCGGGAGAAGGACTATAGGCCTACCATAAGCCAGGAGCACCGCCGGGTACACTACGTCGGCAACAATGACTTCATGTGGCAGCGTTGGCACCACACAGCACTTCAACCACAGCATTAAGAAGCCCGCCAACAGTGCATGGTCGGAGATAGGGATCCGGGCTCGATGATGGAAGCTTTCGAAAACCGTGTCAGGTTCGAAAACATCCTCATTCGACTCCGTGGTGTAGGAGTCTACATAAGCCTTGATCCTGTCGGCAATCTCCTCGTCGGAGCTGGGAGCCAGTCGGGTCACCGGACGGTCTTTCTGATTGACGCCATTGAACAGGTAGCTTGCCCAAGATAACTGCTTGACTCCCCCCGCCCTCTAAGAGGTTATCTGACCACAGATGTGAAAGTGACATAACACCTCCCAGTAAGTCTCGTACACTCGAGGAGACCCTTTCTTCATAAGGTGAAGCTCCTCAGAGGTTGGGACGTATTCTTCATAGGGAGAATCCCCCATTGCCAGCCTCGAAACCTCGTACAACTCATGTAGGGCGAGACCCATCTCCCCGACGGAGTGAAGAATGTCCCTGTCAGAGGATTGTAACGCTCCAGGATCCCAAAGAAGTTTTGAGAGCTCGGTGGGATACCATACTGTACAGCCCTAACTGCTTGGTACAATTCCGCCTGCTCCAACAAGCCTCTAAGGTCGGCAAGGACGAAGCTCACCATCCTGCCCCACCAATACCTCTCAGTGGAGTGGATCCACCCGGGCGAACGGAACTCGACCGGAAAATCACCCTCCACTTTCATGAACGCGTTGAGGAAAGTGGTGCCGAGTTTTGGCGTCTCTCCAACTGGGTGATCAGTCCTGAGCAGCCCTGGAAACAGGCCGAGAACCTCCCTATCATGACTATCATGGCGATATACCTTTTTGGAGCCTAGGTCGCCAAGAGTAACCTCAGGGACATATCGGGAGAGTTCCCATTTCATTTTCTGAGGGACGGACATGTGCTGGAGATAAGATAGCGGGTACATCCTCTCCATGTTTGGGAGAAAGAATGACGGAGCCATTTATAATCTCCGTCATACAAGGAATAGCCGCCCTCGCTAATACGGTCTCCAAAGAAGAAGGCAGGCTTCTCCAGCAGAACACGAGCATCTGTTGTGAATGCTGCGTCAGTCATAAGCTCCCGAAAGGTTGCCATGACAACATTAGAGAGCCTCCTCCTGCGCTCCTGCGACCCATCAGCAGTCACAGGTACAGTCCTTTGCAGCACAAAGGTCAAATCACGGTCAGCACCACCTACGTGCCCGAAGTGGCGCCTCTTGGAGAGTGGGGCAGAAGTGTGTTGCACTGCAGAAGAAGATGACACTTAATCAGAAATCTGATCATTAAAAAATCAAGTGTCTATAGTCCAGACGCAGAAAAGATACTGGACCCAGAAATTGTCAAAATCCGCGTCCAGGCCTGAAAATCCGCGTTCAGACGCATAAGAGATACTGGACGCAGAAATTATCAAAATCCGCGTCCAGACCTGAAAAACCGCGACCGTGAGGCCAACAGGGAGCCTGCGTTTTGAAATCCAAGACTTATGAAAAATTTCTAAGTACTTGGACTCAGGCGCGAGATTCATAAAAGACCAGCACCTGATATCACAGAACGCAAGGATCAAGTCCGCGTCCGAACCCTTCACAATTAGAAATATTCTAAGTGAAGAACCCGAAGTGCAGGGCTTACTGGCACTCTATATCTAATAAACAAGCGCATCCCCAAGTGGATAAAAGCGGTGGGGTCATCAAACCCGCACCTTGTTTATCAACTCAAAGACCGCGTCTGAGAATCAAACGTGGTTTCTACTCTGTGTTGACGGTTCTCCTTTAAAAGAGGGATTTTTTTTTAGGAGTCCATGAACTTCCATTAATGGCGAAGTTTAAGCCTAATGGTATTATACCTGAGATTGGGGCTTCCTACGCGGAGGAACCGCCCCTCTGAGCCTCGACGATGGTCGCTTTTGAAGATGATGCGGTTGGCCTGGCCTTGGGTGCCATCGTTAATCAAGAATCCGATGATGGACGATGAAGAAATGAAAAGACTCCCTTTTTTCAAAAAACCCTAACAGATGCGCTCGAGACGAAAGAGATATCTCTCTGACTGTTGCCATTTATAGGCACGAAGATTTGCAAAGATACGCGGCGCGTGGCTCGATTGGTTCGGCATCGAGTCATCGCTTGACGCGTGGACAGCACATTTAATATACCGGAAAGTCCGCGCGCCAAAAAGAGATGTCCTGTCGGTTCCCCAGAACAAGTGGCGATGCACTCATGACATGGCACGGATTCGCACCCAACAGGCGCGCCTCTTCGATGGACGTGCCCCGTCAGCACAGCCATAAGTCGCGTCCAGAAAGTCGCGTCCTTACTCAAAAGGATGCGTCTCTACGAAGTTCGCGTCCTTCCAATACGGCTTAGCATCGTGTCTGCCCAATGGAATATCAGTCGCGTTTCCAAAAGACGCACCCCATGAAAGTCGCGTCTTTAAAGCAGTACTATCTCTGCTCTTCAAAAAGAACTGGCGTTCAGTCCTTGCTTCTGCAAATTAGTTCAACAGTACACTGGCGCAAGCAGACGGCTGTCCACTCCTGGCTTAAAGTGCACCCACGACAGACTTAAAGCAATCGGGGAGGTTTAGACTGTGTATCTAAACACTCAACTCGATCAACTCTGATGGCTTCAAAGAGTTCTACAGTACACTCACGAAGACCATACTCCAGATAAGATCAAACCCGGAGCATTAACAGTCCAGTCATAAGGGTAAGCTCAGCTAGAGTCCAAAGTATTTCGAAATCCGTCCCAGTTAACTGCGAAATATCGAAACCTTGGAGGGGGTTCTGTAGGCTGTCTAAAAATCATTAAAAGACAAGCCATTAAAAAGGCAGAGTTTCAGGTTCTAGACGCAGGACTAATGATGGACACCCGCGTCTCAACATCAAGGCGCGTGGGCTCGACACCTGCGTCTCAACATCAAGGCGCGTGGGCTCGACACCCGCGTCTCAACATCAAGTCGCGTGGGCTCGACACCCGCGTCTCAACATCAAGGCACGTGGGCTCGACACCCGCGTCTCGGTTATAACTGCCCTGGTTATGGGGCCAGTCACCGCCCACATAGGGAAAGTTAGCCCCTCATTGTGGAACATTTTTAGGGGGCACGTTCACCCCTGAAACCCCTATATAAATAGCCCCGCCGCTATGAGAAAAGGAGACGAAACAAGAAACAAGAGATAGACAACAGACTACACACAGGCAGACAGAGAGAGAAGCAAGAGAGAGCTCAACTCTTCAGCAAGCTTGCTGCGTACAAGTTGCTCTTCGCCTACCTTCTCTTTGAGAGTTTTGGTAGACAGAGCTGTGCTACTCCTTCTACCAGCCAAAGAGAAGATCCCCGAAGGTCTAGACGGTCACCCGGTCAATGGAGAATAAGATTCACTCTCCATCGCCACTTGAAGAACCCAGCCTTAAACAAAGGAAGGATTCAAGACTCAACATCCTCCCTCCCTTGTAACCGGAATACGAGTCCGTGGTAATTTTTCAATTTGATTCAAGGAAATCTTACTTCGAGCTCGTACCTTCTCCGTGTGTGTACAACGGCGCTCTATAAGAAGACTTTGGTACATAGTTTAGTTTTTATTTTAGATCTATTTGTTAAAGATTAGATAGTGTGGTATGCTCAAGTTCACAATACGCACACTTGTTTAAAGTTTCATGTCTATTTGGTTTTCGGTTTTTGGTTTAACCGTTCTTAGTTTTCATGAATAGATAAAATTAAAACAAGTTTACATGGTTTAATGTATATTAGATTTTTTTATATACATGTATGCTTCATATATTTAAACAAACTTAGTTTGAAAGTCTATTTCATGAGTTTGAAGTTTTGGTATTTTAACAAAACGTATTTTTCGATTTATTTGTCAAAAACATTGATATATATCTTTATATGTATATTGCATTATATCCATATACTATATGCTTCAAGTTATTTCAAATATCATGTTTTTGTATTTGGATGAGTTTTGGACAAAACGATTTTCCATTTCAAAAATTCTAGTTTTGGAAAATACGGAATTTGGTTTTCGGTAAAATTTTCATAACACAAAAAGAGTTCAAAATGTTTGCAACTTGGTTTGTTATTTACTCAAACAAGTTTGTATTTTAAAGAGAATATAAGAACTTATTTTTGTGGATTTTTAGAGATTTTATGGGATTTATTTGGTAATTAAAAACTCAAGTTTTAAGTTCTGAAAATAGTTTATGCCAAGCTCTGGCGGTCGATCGACCGATCGACCGGATAAGGAGCCGGTCGACCGGAACGGTCGATCGTATGTGCACAAAACGTGCACAAGGCTATTTGGTTTGGCCGGTCGACCGTGCGGTCGACCGACTGAAGTATCCTTACTCTGGGTAAGGACGGTTGACCGGGCGGTCGACCAGAGGTTGGCAACGGTCAAATTTCGACCGTTGGCCGGTCGACCGGATGGTCAATTCTGACCATAATTAACTGCCAACGGCTAGTTTTTCAAATGGCTATGTAAATGGGTTTTCTCTTCACTGTTTTGAATAAGTTTTTGGAGAGCTTATTTTCTGATCTTACTAGTGTTTTTGCAGCAATCAAAAAGAAGTTTTGGGCCTTAAAGTTTACACTTGATTTGGTGTTTTTCTAGGGTTTGGAAAATCAAAGAAAAGTGATTTTGAAAAAAGTGTTTTTGGTTCAATTTCTTCATCCTTATTTCTAGTTTTTCCCAAAGATTTTCTTTGAGTATTTATTTTCCATTCCTTTGATTTTTCTCATACTTGAGCTTATTATTCTATCCTATTTATTAGGATCTTTGTTTTGTGAGAAAGAATTGGTTTGTGGTCTTTTGATCACTAAGTTGTAAATCCTCCTACTTTGTGTTTTCCCTCTTGTATAGAGGTTGATTTTGGAGTGGTAGCTTTGTGCCCTATCCCTCTTGTGAGAGGTTGATTGGTTGTTGGCTTTGTGCCCATCCCTCATTTGTGAGGTTGATTGAGTTTTGTAGTGGCTTTGTGCCTAACCTCTAAGTGTAGAGGTTGTGTTTGTGAAGAGAGGAGTTGTGTACTCCCGGTTATTATATTGCCCCAAATTCTCAGTGGAGGACCCTGTGTGGGAGTCCTGTGTGGACAAATTAGTGAAAATTCTTCTGTGTGAAGGCGGGGGACGTAGAGCTAGGCGCTCGAACCTCGAAAGATATCCGTGTGCTAGCGATTGATCCATTGACTCTCTAACTCTCTTTACTTTGTACCTTGCATCATTTCATATTGCTCATTCATTATATGCTTGGCTTAATTGTGTGTGCCTCACTTGTGCTTAACCACGAGAGCTTCATATTATGCCTTAACTCTTATTTAGAGGAATCAAGAGGAGTTAGTCCAGAGCCCTTCACCGGGAATTCGGCTACACTCGTTGGTTGCATTAAGTGTTGTTGCAATTAAGTTTTTAATTTTCGCATTTTGTTCATTAGATTAGCCGTACACTTATTCACCCCCCTCTAGGTGTACTTTCAATTGGTATCAGAGCCTACACTCCTGATATTTAGTTTAATCACCTTGGAGTGTGATCTTAGTTTTGTTAATCTACATTTGCATTTGCATACATATTGTTTGCACTCATGGATGTCCCTCCCATGTTTGATATCTCTAAACTTGATACATGGAAGGTTCTGATGAGTTGTTATTTAAAAACCCTAGGTTATAAAGTTTATCTTGCCATTACCAAGGAATCCTACCTTAGTGATAGCAGGCATATAAAGGCCAATGCACTAGCCCTAAAGGCACTTAAAGCATTTCTTGATAAAGAATATTTACATATATTTTCTTACTATGAGTCTGCTTTTGCAGTACGGAGTATTTTGACATCTCCCGAGCTACCAACGCTTATTAATAAGAAGAGGAGATCTAGGAGAGACAAGTCCGACGAACGTTGCTTCATGGTCCAAGGGAATGACTCTCTTGAGGTACAATCGGAAACTCAACTAGATGCTAGCACTAGTTCCTATTGTAATGAGTGTTTAGAGGCACAAGCCATGAATGATGAACTTGCTAAAAATTGTGAAATTTGATTTTAAAATACAAACTTTTGAGAAAGGAAAGTCTTGGTTTAAAAGAAGAAAATAAAAAATTTTCTTCAAACTTGAGATTATTTTGCAAGAAAGAGATGAGATTTCGAGTGAAAGTGACTCGCTTAAATCCCAACTTGATCTTGCACTTAATGAAAATAAAATTTTGAAAAGTAAAAATGATTGTGAATTCGTTTTGAAGAAAAATGAGGATTTAACTTCAAAACTTGATTTTATATTAAAAGAGAATAATTCTTTGAAAAATAAAATAAATTTAATTTCACAAGAATTGAAAGATTGTTTAAAGAAAAACGTTTCTTTGAAAAATGATTTAGATTCTCATATTTGCCATACTAGTGTAGCTTCACATCCTATCTTACCTATTGCATGCACCTCTTCTATAATTGAAAATGATATATCTATGCTTAAGAAGAGTGTTGATTGTTTGGGCTCCACTTTGAGCCACTGTGCCATGAATCACTCACGTTTGGAATCCATGTTTCGAAAGAAACAAGTTCCATCTTTACATGCACACCATCCACGACATACACATGCTTCGCACATTCATGTACACAATACTATGTATGCTCATGTGTACACTTGCACACATTATGAACGTAAGGGCCACCTTGCTAAGTTTTGCTATGATTGTATACATGATTCAAATTTAACAACTAAATCTGTTTGGGTTAGGAAAGGAACTAACCCCCATGGACTCAAAAGAGTGTGGGTACTAAAGATCACTCCTATTATATTTGATGTAGGTGTGGGCTCTCGCATGACGTGAGAGTGATGGTGCCTTGAGGTGGATGCGTTCCGAGCTTAAAAGAGGACTATTTGGATGCATCACTTTCAAGGGGAGTTTGGTGGGAGGACCACCTTATTTTGGAGATATGGAGAGTTGCCCTCATGATTTTGGTAACAATTCTTACTCCTCATTTATTGTTTACATGCTTTTCATATCATTGATTTTTAGCATGTTTTAATGTTTCATGATTAGTATGTTATATGCCATGATATTTAGATTAGTGATATATATGTTTAGTTATTTGAGACATCCATGTTTAATATGGATTTATATCTCTGTGTTCTCACATTTGTTTTAACTATTGTGTATGTTCTAGATCTATGCATATGCATGTACATAATAATCATATGTATGTTTATGAGTTTTTTTTTGTTTTGATACTTCATGATTTGAATATATGTTTAAATATTTATTTTCATTAAGACTTGGATATATACTTGTACAACTAGTGAGCCACAATAGATCATTATATGTTTGTGCTTGAAAGCTCATTTGTACTCATTAGATACACTAGTATAGCTTAGTTTTGATGATTCATGCATTTGACTTGTATTCTCATTTTCTACATGTTTTTCATGTTTATATGTTTAGTTTCATGTATTTGTCTATTGTGTCTAAACTATTAGCTATACATATACATTCTTGAGCCACTTGCCTTCATGCATATACTTTTGTGGATTCGTTATATTTTGGATATGTATGTATACTTTAGTTTGTACATGACATACATATACCTTTGAAGAATTCTAGTTTTGATGATTTTAATGTTTTTAAGGAATTTCATATTGAGCTAAATTGACTATTTTCATGATAATGTGTTTCACATATTCCTTATACACTCACTTCATGTAATGTTTCCTCATGATTTTGTTTTCATGAGTACAATTTGTGCTTTATATATTTCGAGTATTTGGTGATCATGTGATTTACATATTTTTCATGAAATATATTTTTGTTTTATTCCTTGCTTGAAGGATTTCGTACTAGTTTACAAATTTTTCTTATAACTAGTTCGTATTCTTCATTTTGGAAGAGTTTTCAATTATGCTAAACTATTTTCAAACCTATTTTGGAAAATCCTTTCCATTCAAGGGCGGTTGGTTGGGCGACCATGCTTTGTATGCTTCTTATTGAAAATCCTTTTAAACGTGTGCATGAAATGAGTAGAAGGTAATATGAGCTATACACTTGATCTTATTGTGTTTCAATTGGTATCATTGGATCTTTTCAATTGGTATCACTATTGACATTCTTTTTGTATACTAATATATGTTTTTATATATGTATACTTTCACTTCAAATAGTATCAATTTCGATTGATATTCAATTTTTTATACATATATATATGATTTATTTGTGCTTACTATATCTCTATATCCTTGAGCACAAATTTTGGTTATGCTAAGCTTGATTTCAAATGACTATTATATTTCAATTGATTATGTTTCAATTGGTATCTTATACAAGCTTATGCATCATTTTATTTGGTATTTCATAAAGGGGGAGAAAATTTATATTTCATCTTTTAATTGATATTTTACTCCCACACTTTATGTTGAAATATGATTAAAAAAATGATATTGATTATTTTTGGTATCAGATGCTTTTAATAAAAAAAATTTACTTTCAATTGGTACTAATCTTTCCATATTGGTATCAAGATTACCTATAAGTTTACTTACAATTGGTATCAAAATTTTTGATTAAATACTTTAAAATGATTTATTTACTTACAATTGGTATATATTAAAAACATTTGTTTTATGTACCTTCAATTGGTATGTTTTATTTATTCTATTGATATCATGATGAATGAAATTGATATATCTTTTCTTACAATTGGTATCATAATGTTTTGTTTTGATTTCACCCCTATTGATATTATTTTTGTTTAAGACAAAAAGGGGGAGAATATTGTTTTTATTGTTTTCTTTGACCTTTTGTTGATGATTGACAAAAAGGGGGAGAAGTATTTGAGTTTATATGCATATTTATTGTTTAATATGCATGTTTATTATTTATTTTTTTATTTGTAAGGTTGTTTTATATTGATATTTTTTATTATTGGTATCAAAAGCTTTTAGTGATTATCTTTCCAATTGGTATCAAGAATTTTGTTTTATTGATTGTATCAAGAGGTTGTTTCATATTGATATTTTTTATTGTTGGTATCAAAAGCTTTTAGTGATTATCTTTCCAATTGGTATCAAGAATTTTGTTTTATTGATTAGTATCAAGAGCTTAAGTTTTTTTCATTAAAATTTTTATTGGTATCAAAGCAATTATTTAAGAACATGTTTATTTTAAAAAGGTAAAAGAATTTATTTTAAAAGTTTGATATCAAGAGCATGTTTATTTCATGTTTGGTATCAAGAGCGTGTTTATTTCATGTTTGGTATCAAAAGCGTGTTTATTTCATGTTTGGTATCAAGAGCGTGTTCATTTCATTGTTTTTATGCATGTTGATGCATATCCATGTTTAGTATTCATTGTATATATTTATTGTTTATTGCTATGCATGAGTTAAGGGGAGCTTCTTTGAAGCTTAACTTTAATCCATACATATATAACTCCATGAGTTTTGTCATCATCAAAAAAGGGGAGATTGTTGGCCCAGAGGCCTTCCACTCTAGTTTTGATGATGATTAACTCATGTAGTTATAGTTTACTAATAATCTTGTGATGTTTAGTTTCAGATACTTAACCAAGATATTAGTAGGTGATTAGCTTCAACAAAGATGTTTTGGAGCTTTCACATGGTGATTCAAGAGCCCGAGCGTCAAAGTTTATATCTAGCACTCGTTGGAGTCAAGCTCGGTGGATCACGTTTGGATCGAGTCGACTTGGAGACGGCGCTCTACAAGAAGACTTCAGTACATAGTTTAGTTTATGTTTTAGATCCATTTGTTAAAGATTAGATAGTGTGGTATGCTCAAGTTCACAACACACACACTTGTTTAATGTTTCATGTTTATTGGTTTTCAGTTTTCGGTTTAACCGATCTTAGTTTTCATGAATAGATAAAATCAAAACAAGTTTACATGGTTTAATGTATATTAGATTTGTTCTATATACATGTATGCTTCATCTATTTAAACAAACTTAGTTTGATAGTCTATTTCATGTGTTTGGAGTTTTGTTATTTTTACAAAACGTATTTTTGGATTTATTTGTCAAAAACATTGATATATATCTTTATATGTATATTGGATTATATCCATATACTATATGCTTCAAGTTGTTTCAAATATCATGTTTTTGTATTTGGATGAGTTTGGACAAAACGATTTTCCATTTCAAAAATCCTAGTTTTGAAAAATACAGAATTGGTTTTCGGTAAAATTTTCATAACACAAAAAGAGTTCAAAATGTTTATAACTTGGTTTGATTTTATTCAAACAAGTTTGTATTTCAAAGAGAATATAAGAACTTATTTTTGTGGATTTTTAGAGATTTTATGAGATTTATTTGGTAATTAAAAACTCAAGTTTTAAGTTCTGAAAATCGTTTATGCCAGGCTCTGGCGGTCGACCGAACGGTCGACCGGACAAGGAGCCGGTCGACCGGAACGGTCGACCGTTTGTGCACAAAACGTGCACAAGGCCATTTGGTTTGGCCGGTCGACCGTGCGGTCGACCGACTGAAGTATCCTTACTCTGGGTAAGGATGGTCGACCGGGCGGTCGACCGGAGGTTGGCAACGGTCAAATTTCGACCGTTGGCCGGTCGACCGGCCGGTCGACCGGATGATCAATTCTGACCATCATTAGCTGCCAACGGCTAGTTTTTCAAATGGCTATGTAAATGGGTTTTCTCTTCAATGTTTTTGAACAAGTTTTTGGAGAGCTTATTTTCTGATCTTACTAGTGTTTTTACAGCAATCAAAACGAAGTTTTGGGCCTTAAAGTTTACACTTGATTTGGTATTTTTCTAGGGTTTAGAAAATCAAAGAAAAGTGATATTGGGAAAAGTGTATTTGGTTCAACTTCTTATCCTTATTTCTAGTTTTTCCAAGGATTTTCTTTGAGTATTTATTTTCCATTCCTTTAGTTTTTCTCATACTTGAGCTTATTATTCTATCCTATCTATTAGGATCTTTGTTTTGTGAGAAAGAATTGGTTTGTGGTCTTTTGATCACTAAGTTGTAAACCCTCCTACTTTGTGTTTTCCCTCTTGTGTAGAGGTTGATTTTGGAGTGGTAGTTTTGTGTCCTATCCCTCTTGTGAGAGGTTGATTGGTTGTTGGCTTTGTGCCCATCCCTCATTTGTGAGGTTGATTGAGTTTTGTGGTAGCTTTGTGCCTAACTTCTAAGTGTAGAGGTTGTGTTTATAAAGAGAGGAGTTGTGTACTCCCGATTATTGTATTGCCCCAAATCCTCAGTAGAGATTCCCTGTGTGGAAGTCCTGTGTGGACAAGTTAGTGAAAATCCATCTGTGTGAAGGCGAGGACGTAGAGCTGGGTGCTCGAGGCTCGAAACATATCCGTGTGTTAGCGATTGATCCATTGACTCTCTAACTCTCTCTTTACTTTGTGCCTTGCATCATTTCATATTGCTCATTCATTATATGCTTCGCTTAATTGTGTGTGCCTCACTTGTGCTTAACCACGAGAGCTTCATATAGCGCCTCAACTCTTATTCAGAGGAATCAAGAGGAGTTAGTCCAGAGTCCTTCACGGAGAATTCGGCTACACTCGTTGGTTGCATTAAGTGTTGTTGCAACTAAGTTTTTAATTTTCGCATTTTGTTCATTAGATTAGCCGTACACCTATTCACCCCCTCTAGGTGTACTTTTATAAACATCTCGAGTTTGGTAATCTCTAATCGGTCATGTCCTGTCCATTACCTCTGAACCAATGATTATCCAATCTCAACCTTTCTTTGTCGTTATGTCCAGTTCGCCAACTCTGAACGACAAATTATTGAGCTTAGTGACTTCTCAATTGGTTATATTTGTGCTACCTCTGAACTAACAGATAGCCAAGTCTCATCTTTTTTTTTGCCGTCATGTCTAGTTTATCCCCTCTGAATGGTAAAACTCAGAATTCGGGTATTTTTCAATTGGTCATGTTTCGTCCATAACCTCTGAACCGACCGATGTCCAGATTTTATTTTCCAGTCCTGTGGACTTCCCTTTGTTGTCATGTTCAGCTCATCACCTCTGATTAACGAATACTCTGAGTTTGGTAATTCTCAATCGGTTATGTTCAGTTCATCACCTCTGAACTGAGGAGTGTCCAATCTCACTTTTCTTTGTTGTTATGTTCAGATTATCACATCTGAATAACAAAATTTTGGGTTTGATAATTTCTAACCTATCACGTCCAGTCAGTCACCTCTGAATAGACAGACTATTAGATCTACCTTCATTTATCCCTATGACTTCTCTCTCCTAGACTAATTATATCATATTCAAGATTAGTCTTGATTTTGGCTTTAATTCCTTAGGGAATTTTACTTGGTGAAATTTCACCTTTTCTTAAGTTGTTTTTTCAAAGAATTTACGTGTTAGAGTTTTTCTAATGTAGAAAACATAAAAGCAAAATGTTAGAGTTTTTCTCATGTGAAAAACTTAAAACCAAACATGTTAGAGTTTTTCTTATGCAGAAAACTTAAGAGCAAACAGAAAGAAGGAAAAAGGATACCAGACAAGTCATTGATCAAAAAGTAAATTTTATTAATTAATGAGAAGCATAAAGAAGAACAAGGGTGTTACATCAAGATTGTCCCTCATACAATTTAGTCTTCATTTCAAAACTAGGTGACTCGCTGCTCTACATCCAGAACAGTATATCTACTTTCTTTTCTTCTTAGGAATAATGGCATTTCTCGAGGTCGAAATATAGTGGGACATTCTGATTCCACCTGACAAACTGGACACAAAAGGCCTCCCCTGCACTAGGCCGTAGTCCTTCGCTAAATGGAGATTTTGTTATCAGAAAGTCATCTAATGAACATGGGTTCTTCGTTTTTTTCACTTCTTGAGCAAGATTGGTGAAGGGAGGATCCGAGACCTTATTGGTGATGTCCTCTTTCCTATGACTTTCAAGTGTCCTGTGCAGAGACCCAGCAAAGACGAGATATTGGTGGAAGTGGTGACATAATTTTCCATATACTTTGAGCTCAATAGCACAAAGTCTGCGATTAAGTGGGTCATTTTGGATAAGTAACTGTTGGCTGACGCTTGGTGTGACAATTTTAAATACAAAATTTGGCCTCCTGAATATGGTCCTATCATCATCCCTGAACGTGATTATAGAAATGACGCAACAAAGTGTATATTGATCCCCGCCCAGAATTAGTACCTCCTGCTCCAGTGTGCTCTTCTCACTGATAAATAAAGCCTAGACTTGAAAACAGAAATGCATACTTTCGTCCATCCTCTTTGTCAAATCGAAGAGATGGTTCAACAGACCAGGAGCATAGTGCACTGCAAAACAAAAAAAGAATAAATATGTTAGCCTCAGGTAAAAGAGAAAGTACTAAGTCATAGCTTTACTCCTCGAGCGAAGCTAGTCCAGATTTTATCTCGCTCCTTGAGTGAAGCTAACTTCGCTCTGAGGTTAACCTTCACACTATATAAAGGTAAAGTGCTAAAAACCCCAAGGGCTAGCTTCACTTGGAAGCTTAAAAGGTATCAAAAGTCCTCGATTAAAGGTTCACTTGGAAGCTCAGCTTTGCACTTCTGCCAAGAAGAAGAATGCAAAAAAAACCCTAAGGGTTAGCTTCGCCCAGAAGTTTGCATGGAAACTTCTCAATTTCCAATATCATCAAGCAACATTAAGGGAAAAACCAAGTCCCTAAGAACAGAGAAGGTCAAACTTAAGGGAGTTGGATTCCCTGAGATCACCATTTTTCAGGGGATCTCAACCAAGTTAATGGTGAGATTAGCCAAAAATGGCTTGAAAGGAGATTAAAAATCTCTAAAGGTGAAAACCCTACCGATCATGGACCATTTAGTGGACGAGGGCATAGCCTCCGTCACCATGGAGGTGGTAACTTCGTCGTCTGAGCGCCACCAGCGCTGCGTCCATGCCATGGGTCACGGTTCGACCTGAAGAAGATGAGAGTGGAAAGGAAGAGACTTTTCTCTCTAAAATTTCTTTGAAAAAACTCTCTTAAGAGAATACTCTTCAAGTATTCAACTGATAGGCTTTTATAGATAACCTTGTGCCTTGTTTTCATTGCCTCAAAAGAAGGGCCGGCTTTAATTCTAAATGACAGTTGGAGACAGCGAAGTTATTTTAACTTCACTCAGACGTGAACCTGAGCTTCCGCGAAGCCTTATCTTAGCTCCGCTGTGAGCTCATTATTACCTTCGCAAAAGGGATGTTTAGCTCTGCTGAAAGCTTGTATCTTCGCTCCACCGCGACTCATTGTTACCTTTGTAGAAAAGTTATCTAGTTCCGTTGAGAGCTTACCCAGTAGCTCTGCTTAGAGCTTATCTCTGTTAGCCTCGCTACAAGCATGCTTCTGTTGACACATGAAGCTAACTCAAAGCTCTGCTGAGAACTCATTCCTAGCTTCACCTGAAGCTTTATTCCAGCTCTACTGATAACTCATCTTTTAGCTTCGCTGGTGGCTCATTCCTTAAGAAACTATAGGTCAAAACCACCCTAGTTACCTAATTCAGTACACGATTACACCCAATAGGCTTGCTTGGCCTAAGCAATTTGGATCTCGGACTTCAGATTTAATGTATTTCAGAATCTGTACCAATCCATTACAGACTCACGAAAACTTTGAAGGGGTTTTGTTGACATTCCAAAAAAATAAATTCTCAGATAGCACTACAACCGGTCCCAACGATGTCTAACTTTTCGACACTTCTAAAAGACAAGTCGCAGACAGACTAAAGACATGTCCATAAGGTCCATCCCTGATGGACAGGATGATGATTTGGACTCCATTAATCCAGTGAAGCAGATGGTGAGCTAATTATTGTCCTCTGAAGAAAACCCAGGAAGGTAATATTTTCTAGCTTCGCCTCAGGCTCTTTCTAGCTCCGTTGAGAGCTATCTTCTAGCTCCGTTGATAGCTCAGCTTCACTGCAAGCTTCGCATATCTCAGTTAAGAGATATGTATCAGCTTCACAGATAGGTTAGTAGCTCCACTGTGAGTTTAGCTTCGCATGAAACTTTTTCCTTAGCTCTGCTATTAGCTAGCTCAACTACAAGCTTATATGGTCATTTTTGATCATTTAAATCTCAGCATGAGATTAATGTGATCATTATCACATATTCGATAGTTATTTGCCTTGGTCCAATCACTCCTCTATCAGTTGGAGAAGATCAAGAAAATCTCCTGATTAGTGGAGAAGACCAAGGGACTGTTGCAACAAACCCAAAGCCAGCTGGCTAAATAACTCAGCATAGGGGTGTTTAACTTCGCTCCAGCTACGATTAGCTTCGCCGTGAAGTTATACTGGCTTTAGGAGCAAACCTAGATCAGTGACCAAATCAATCTGCTGATTTTGGAGACACCCCATAGTGCCTATAATTAGCTCATTGCTAGGCAGGCTTAAGGGCTGGATTCTTCCCATTAAGAGGCTGGAATTTCCCTATCAAGAAGCTGAAGACCAGAAAGGCTTTCTGAAGAGAAGAATTTCTTGCTTTCGAACTCCTTGAGAGAACCTTGCTTCCTTCTTTCAGGGTGCTAATACCCTTATGATCTTCTTCCCTCAAAGGATTTTCGAAATCAGGCGAGAAAGAAATTCCTAAGCAGAAGACTCGAAGACTCAACCACTCGCATCGTCAACAGAACAAAGTGATCGCGTGCTGATCAGATTTTCACTGGCATACTTCCCCCAGAAACTCTTAGAGGAGAGCTCTTGTAATTTTTTTTAATTACTTATAATTCTCCTCGAATTTGTAAGTTTTCCCCACATCTTAAATTTATGGAAAACAATATAAAACATGATCAAAATAATAACTATACTTACTCGGGAAGTGTTATATATATGTAATATGAGTTAAAAAATATAATTTAATTATACATTAATGAAGTCAGTTTATATTATTAACATATATCAAGTCTTACTTCTATTATATTTATTATTTATACTAATAGTACAGTAATATGATAGTATAGTGATGACGAATATGAACATCTACAAATAAAATATGAAGAAGTAATCTTAATATAGTACAAATGTGTTTACAGAGAATACATAGAATAGAGAGTATATGAGATGCAATGATTCATTACATGATAGTGTGTCTGTGAAAAATATAGAATATGCAAAGTATACATGTGACATGATGGTAAATAAGATAGTAAAAAGTATAATAAGTATAAATGAATAATAATATATATATGTATCGAGTAAGTTATGTTATTTATATAATAATAACAATCGGTACTACCTGATATTCAATCTTTTTCAGTATCTCATACCACTGACAGTTCATATCGGAGCCGTACTCCAGCCGAACCCATCTGAATATGACATATGAGTATCATGATCTAAACGAGAGAGTGACCAAATAACAGTCATTCATGTTATCATTATTGTTTATACCATTTTATTATATTAATTGGAAATTTGATGGTCGAATAGCTCTAATCAGGTAGGTGTATACCGTGCATACCTAAGATCATGACTTTAAATAAACCTTTGGCTGCTGAGATCAGGGCTGCCCGCTAGGGCAGGAGTAAGAAATAGGAAACTCAATTGAGCTATATACAATACAAGTGGTAGCCAACACTACTAAGTCCCCTGTAGTGGGACGAATATGAATCCAAGCCATCCACCCGACAAGACCTAATCAACCGTCAAGTCTCCTCCAATCCATGTTATTTTATTATATTTAATCTACATAATATATCAAGAACAATAACAATGATTATAGCATGTGTAAGGTTAACATGACAAATATAGGATAACAGGAGGCATGCGATCTATAAGAAGTGGGAGTCTATAAGTTTCCCCACAAATTCATATACATGATAACAAGATAACATGATAACATGAGGTACAATATTCCATGTGACATTTAGCTCTACACGTCTTAAATCAATTGCTGGTATGTCCTAGTAACAAGATTATTATATCGATATCGATATCTGGAACAAGAAACAATAATGTACTGTAAATAGTCATGTAATAGGAATACAGAAATATGCATGTAATAATAATCCATGTAATAGAAGTAATGATCCAAGTAAAAGGAATACTGAAACAATCAAATATACATATAAGTGAATTCATGTGATAAATACATGCAATCACAATGTAGAGTACCGGTATAACGATGATACAAGTACATGTATAACGATAATACAAGTACATAAAATACAAGTGTAGAGTATAATAGAGTATTCATGTAATAGTGGTAATGTCTAGTGTAATAGAGTATCCGTGTATCAGTGGTATATGAATATGAAATAATAGTATTCAGTGTAATAATATCTGTGTAATAGTGATAGATGACATAAAATTACAGTGTCCGATGTGATTGATGTTACAGGTTCATGTGTCAGTAGATATATATAAACATGATTATTTCATTATTATTACTATGATCAATATCATAAATGAATTATATACAAGTTTCTAATTTCAAACTTTTCACAATCTTTTAATAATTATTAATTTAATATTTTAAAATATCTTTATCAATAATCCAACAATCGCTTATTAGCAATATATAACTAATCCATCTGTATTTTATATTAAATCAATAATCACAATTAAATATTATCTTATTAAATATGTTTAGAAAGCACTCATACATATTTTAATCGTGATTTACTATTTATATGTTTTATTGATCAGTAATTATAATTTGTTAAATAAATCAATAACTCAATTTAATTTCACATGATGAAATATAATTTATAAAATAAAAACATTCACATAGCTTGTACAAAAAGGTAGCTTGTCTTTTCACAATCATAACAGTTCAAGAATTGTCCAAATCAGACTCCGGATGCTCAAGATATCCCCTGAACTCTAAAATCAATAAAATAGGTTAATTATGTAATAAAATGATCTAAATTTTAAATATGACAAATAGGCATGGGTTTTTATGAAAAATTACCTTTGTAATGGTATGGCTTTGGATTGCTAACGGGTCGGGTTTAGATCTATAACCCAGATCCATTTAACATAAGTGGAATGGGTAAATGGGTTAGTGGTTCGGGTCTGACGTTAATGGGTTTGGATTGGATCCAATATGAAGAGAGAGAAAGAGAAAAAGAGAGAAAGAAAGAGGGAGCACCAGGGAAGAGCGGCGGCCAGGTTGGGCCTGGCTAGCCTACCGCGGCGGCATTACCACCAGATGACAACGGCGGCTCCGCCAGGCCAGCGGTGGAGATCTGGCCAGCTGGCGGTTGCGGGAAGAGCGAGGTGAGAGAGTGAGAAAAATGTTAAGATGAGAGAGAGAAGAATAAGAAGGTGATGGGAAAAAGAAGAGGAGGAGAGGAGAAATGGGCTTGGCTGGGCTAGCCTGGAGGCCTGAGCAATGCGGCCGGGTGAGCATGGCTAGCATTAACCCCAGAGGAAGAGAGGGAATAGAGTTTGGGTGAGGGGAAAGAGAATGAGGGAGTTAGATAGAGAATAGGGAGTTAGAGAGGTGGAGATGGATGGAAAAAAAAAAAAAAAGAGTAGAGGAGAGAGGGTGAAGGGATTGGAGGCTTGGCCGGCAGCGCTGGTCACTATGATGGTGCCACCAGACCAGCGCTTGAGCAGAGAGCAGAAGGGAGAGAGCATATAGATAGAGGTAAAGTGAGATGGGGAGAGAGAGAGAGTTAGAGAGAGAGTTTATGAGATAGAAAGAGTGATAAAGAGACAGAGAAATAAAGAGGGGAAGGCGGTAGCGGAAAGTCGGTGGACGAGTGAAGCGGTGGAACTGGATTGGCTTAGGGAAAAAAGAAAAGAGAAGGATTGGGGAAGAAGAAATGTATTAATTAGTATTTAAGTAATATTAAATAATTGGGTCAAATTGGACTCGGAGCGGTTCCTAAAAATCTGTAACAGCAAATATTATCTGGAGGAACAATGTGAAATCAGATTTATAAAATTCAATCTGATTTTCAAATTAAAAATTCTGAAATTGATCGTCGATACCGGGCGACACCGGTTGGGACGGATTTTTGATTAATTAAGAAAAATCTCCAAAATTACACCAAAGTAGAAAACATGATTTTGAAGAACTATATGGAAGCAAATTCTAGAAACTCAACTCTATTTGTGAATTAAAAATCTTAGAGCCAATTGTCAGTATCGGTCGACACAGACTTTAGAAATTTTCCAAAATAATCCAAAAGTTCATAAAATTATGAAAAAAAAAATCTAAATATTGAGAAATAATATTTGGAGTTGATATCAATTTAATCAGACTATCAGAAAGTTCAATTCAAATTTGTACGCCGTATCAAGTACTGATACTGTGACACATACATTTAGAGTCGAGGGTTACAGTGCATGCATGTATGGAACTTGTTTCTTATGAAATATAGATTTCAATCTATCATAGTTAAAAATACAATTGCTTAAAGATAAGCTTAAACAATCAGTTCTATTTTTCATAACATGAATCTCATTCTTGTCAATAGAAGAGGATACAACATTATTAGCATGGAAAACATGACAAGCATGAGAATAAAAAATTCTTTTTAAGATTTTCAAAGGAAATAGATAAAACGTTCTTTTCTTTTAAAGCAAATTTCTTTTCTCTAGTAATAGAATCAACTTAATTTTTCAAAGAATTGTTTCCTTCAAAAATAGCATTCGGTTTTGAAGATAAGCAAACATTCTCTTTTTCAAAATTCATTTTCTTTCAAAACCAACTCAAATTTGAAGAATTATTTTCGAAAACTTGATTCTTCAAAAGATCATTTTCATTCAACAAAAACTCATTTTCTTTCTTTGAACTTTTTTTTTCAATTTTCATCAGACCTATCTTTCAAGAAGTTTTTGACAAAACATAGATTGATGATCATAAAATATTTTGTCATCTTCTTCAAGATCGAAATCAGAATTTACCTCAAGGGGGTCATTCCTTTGAACCATGAAGCACATGTCAGAAGTATCATTTCCTTCATCTGAGTCTTTCTCCTTGTCATTTTGTATTTATTTACAAGAGAGATCAAAGTGTTTCATACAAAAAATGTCGAATCAAACAAAGAAATCCTAGATAGATAATCATCATTTAGGGCTAGTTTTAAAACATGAATGATTTTCGCATTAGCCTCAAGAAAATTGTCATTCTTAATATGTGATTCTTTAATAGTGACAGGATAAACATTTATACCAAGGTCTTTGAGATATATTCTCATTTTAGCTTATCAATTTTGAAAGTTAAGAATATCAAACACAGGAGGTGTAAGAAAATCCATATATGTGTATAAATAATAATGCGATTAGCAAACTAATAATCTTTAACTCTAGATTGTTAAACCCAAATCAATAGCATCAAGCTCTGATACCACTTGCAATCACATAGAGGGGGGTGAATAGGTGATGTTCAAATCAAATGCAGAAACAAAATTTTTTATACTAACTAAAAACTTAACACATTGGATAACCAAAGAGTGAAGCCTAATTCTCGAAAAAGGGCTCTAGGACTTTTCTTTAAAATTCCTTTTGATTAAGAGTTGAAGTGCTCCAATAACTCTCTTGGTTCAAACAAGTGTAAGCACATGAAAGTATATCAACCATGCAAGGATAGATAAGAAATAGCATGTAAGATATCAAGTAAATTATCCTAAGCATGTTTATCAATTAAGCATAACTAATATCAAGCATATAAAGATATAAACAATGTAAGCATGTAAGATATATAACATATGTGAGTAGAGAGAGAGATAAGCAATCACAAACACGAGAGGATTATTTCGAGATTCGAGCCACTTGCTCACGTCCCTACCTTTACCGCAATGAAGGATTTTCACTATCGATCCAGCAAGATTACTCGATGCCGCGACACCTATTAGTTTCTGAGAATACACCTAAAGGGGGTGAATAGGTGTAGTATTAATTTAATGACAAATAATGTGGAATTAAAACATTTACGCTAACACACAATGTATAACCAAAAGTGAGTTCGAATTTCTCGTGAAGGGCTTTAGAACTTCTCCTGACGATTCCTCTAAATTATGAGTTGAGGTGCTTCAATAACTCTCTTGGTTCAATACAAGTGTGAGCACATAAACAATATCAAGCATGTATAGATATGAGCAATAATAATAATGTAAGATATAAGAGTAGAAAGTTGAGAGAGAAAGATTCAAACGCAAACATCAAGATATGTTTTAAGATTCGAGCTACTGCTCTACGTCCCCGCCTTTACACAGAAGGATTTTTACTATCCACTAAGGATCCTCCACAAAGGGACCTCCACCGAGAAATTATAACTTACAAACAAGGAGTACACAACTCTAACTCTCACACCTCTACACTAAAGGGTAGGCACAAAGTCAAGCACAAACAAAGAAAAAATTACAACTTGGTGATCACAAAGATCACAAACAATAACTTGGTTATCACAAAAGACCACAAATAAAACCTCTCACAATAAAAGATCTTAGAGGATAGATTGGCAATGAATAACTCAAGTATGTGAACGAATAAAGATTTTAGAAAAAGAAAACACAAAGAAAACTCTTGGGAAAAACTTCGTGATAGATGAAGAAATTGAAGAACAAAACTAGAATTCCCAAAACTTATTTTTTTTTATTTCCAAAACTTTGAAACTAAATAAAAATGAGAATTTTAGTACCAAAAACTTGTTTTTAAAACTTACTGAAAACTCAGTTGAAGTAAAAAAATTAGCACTTGAAAACCTTGTGCAAAACTGGCCAAATGAACCCAATTTATAAGGGTTCAGAAAATTAGTCAATGGGGCTCAGAGCCAGGCCAAACTGGCCCGTCGATCGACCGTCTGGTCGACCGACCAATGGTCAATTTTTCAACCGTTGAAGTTGTTAGTCGACCGGTCGGTCGACCTCCCCCAAGGCACAGAGAGTAAAAACTCTCTGTCTGCCCAGTCGACCGGCACCCAGTAGAAAGTTGGATTGAATCGGTCGGTCGATCGGGCTAAGGCTCTGGCTTGTGCACGTATCTATGCATGTCGATCGACCGCTCCGTCGACCATAAGCAGCCCAAAGATAGGATTAAAACATGTTTTGATTTTTCTGATTAAATCCAATAAATCTCAATAAATTTCACAAAAATAAGTTCATGTAAGTATACTGAAGTACAAATATGTATGATCAAAAATCAACAAATTTACAAACATGTGAACTATTTTTGAGGTATAGAAATTTAAGGCTTTAAACAAAAATGGTATTTTTCTAAAAAACAAACTTTTAAATGGAAATCTGATTTTTTTCAAATTTGTATAGATATAAAAACAAGATATTGAAACATATTTGAAGTATAGTGTGCATGAATAAAATCCAATTTGCATAGTAAATGATATATACTTATTTTTGATAATAAATACTAAAATAAGTTTTGATAAAAATAAAACTTAAACACATAAACTAGATACATCAAATAAGTTATTCTAAACATATATGAACCATCAATGTATATGTATGAAATCCATTATACATATAAACCATGAAAACTTCTTTTGTTGAAATCAATTCATGAAAACAAAAGGATGTATACTTGATATATTCAAAATTAAAACCGTATACATGATAAATCAAAACTCAAGAACTCAACTCATAGAAATAAGTTTTTTTAGACAATAAAGCTCTAATATGTGTAGATAGAATTCAACACATGTATAAATCATGAAACTTATTCTATTGAGATGTAAACCATGCAAACATATACTTGAAACTAAAACGGTTAAACCAAAACCAAAACTATTTATCAAGAATATATCGGTTTCATTAAAGCGATAAATAAACTTATGTGTGTGAACTTGATCAATCAAAACTATTCTATCCTTACACAAGACCTAAACAAACATCTAAACAAACAAAGCTAGAGCGACTTTGGTCTAGACACGATCCAAAGAGCGATGACTCCATCTCGAGTTCTTGATGCGATCTTGAAGGTTTGAGCTCTTGAATCAATACATGATAGCTTCGAAACTTGACTTCGAGTCCATTGTAGAAGCTAAACACCAATAATGATCTAGACATTTATCTGAAACTTATTAAACACGAGATCATTCGTACCATAACTACATGAGTTAATCATCATCAAAACTAGAGTGATGAGTCTTTGGGCCAACAGTTTCCTCAAGAACTCTCGAACCCGCAAGTCCCTCACTCGTTCTCGCAATAACAACACACGCGAACCCGCAAGCTCGCCTAGGCAGCAACCTCGAACTCCTCAAATACAAGGTAGAATACTTGGTGATCAAGTTTTTAATCACAAACAAAACTCTTCTAACATAAAAGGATCCTATAAGATAGATTTAGCAATGAAAAGCTTAAGCTTGTGTGAGAAAACTAGATAGATTTGAAAGTGAAATGCGCAAGAAAATCCTTTTGAAAACACAAAAAAAACACTGTTAAAAACTCTATTTTTATATGGAAATAAAGCGCTAAAACTTGTTGAAAAACTCTGTTAAAGATGGGGCAATAAGCACAAGAAAACTTGTTGAGAAAATCTTTTGGAAATCAGGCCAAAATCCCCCATTTATAAGCCAAACCAAAAATAGCTGTTGGAGTCCAAACACAGGCCAAATTAGACTGTTGGTCGACCGGGCGTTCAACCGTCAACGATTAAAAATATGATCGTTGGGGTTGCTGTCAACCGGGCGGTCGACCGTACCCAACATCTAGAGAGCAAAGCTCTCTGGTGGTCGATCGATCGGTCAACTGGAAATAAATAGAAGGCACTGAGTCTCCAGCGGTCAACCGATCAGTTAACCGACATGCACAACCCTTAGTCATGTTCATATCCGATCGACTGGGCGGCCGATGAGGCTCAGCCCCAAAACTATATATATTGTATTTTTTAGAACATCTTTTAAATCCAATTAAATTCCTATAAACCTCAATAAATTCTAAAAAAAAAGTTCATGTAAATACATTAAAGTACAAATATGTGTAATCAAAATTAACACATGTTACCAACATGTGAACTTGTTGAGATAAAGAGTTTTACACTTGAAACAAAACTGTATTTTTTAAAACTAAACTTAACTCATCAAAATAAGTTTCTTAAACACCACAGAGCTCTAATGTGTAGATAAGATCCAACACATATTTCAAACTAAAAAAACTTATTCTTTTGAGATGTAAGCCATTTAAATACAAGACATGAGTTTAAAACATAAAGATAAAATCTTTTACAAAAAATATAGTTAAACTCAATCTTTTTGAAAAACAAAACACTAAAATTGTTCTTGAAAACCAATATGAAACTTTGGTATGTGTGAAAGTGTGTATGCTTGAGCAATCACAGCTAATCTATTTTTTAACATAAATTCTAAACTTACAAACTCTTAACTTGAGTCTTCTTCTTGAGTGAAACTTTTTCCATCTTGACTTAATCCAAAACTTGATTCCATAGAGTTAGACTCCTCCCTGAGTATTTGATGCGATTTTTAGGTTTGAGCTCTTGAATCACCACGTGTTAGTTTCAAAACTCGACTTCAAATCTTTTGTTGAAGCTAAACACCAACTAAGGTCTCGATTAAATATCTGAAAAAATTACACAAGATCATTAGTACTATAACTATATGAGTTAATCATCATCAAAACTATAGTGATAGGCCTTTGGGCTAAAAAAATAAATTTGAAAAAAATTTAGACGTGGTTTAACTCATGGATTAAGTCTTGACAAAATCAACATTTCAAAATCGTCATAACATTGACAAATTTTTTGATACTAGATGTAAGAGTAAAACATGTAAAAATTTCTTGAGATTTTGTTTGATACGTAATCCATGGTATTAGATAAATTATAATAGACATATTTTCATTTAGTATTCCACATCTTTAAATTTAAGGTAATAGTATTTGCATATCAAATTCTATCGATAATAGTCTAGTCAACTCTCTCTATATAAATAGGGAGACTTGGATTCTTTGGAAATAATTTGAGCATGAATCTTTCCCACTCAAATCAATGCTATGACATTCAAATATAAGATCTACTCTGGTGAAATTGATCTTCATTATTTAAAGTGACTAAAAATAAAAATTGAGTATTTTGAATATTTTTACTTATTCATTAAGGGAGCACAAAATGAACGGCCGAAATAGTGAGTTGGTTAATTTAACAGCACAATATTTGGAACCTAATAAAAGTTGGCGCGTGGGTTTTTAAATGTTACATCATGATCAAATGGTCGAATTGATGTTTTGTACGTATAAAGTCATAGATTTAAATAATATGCTACTTTTAACCGTCCATTTTATCTCTACTTGATGTATGGACAAGAAAATTGCAAAACACTTGATTTTTTCCTTTTAGTTACTTTAAATAATGTAAATCAATTTCAACTAAATGGGTCTTATATTTGAATGTCATAACATTGAATTTGAATGGGAAGGATTTGTGCTCAAATCCTTGGGAAGGAGCCAAGTCATCTCTCTCTGTAAACAACGAAAGGGAACAGAAACAACTCACATGGTGAAAATTTTCTCTTATAGTCTACCCAAAACTCTCGATTTTTTCACAAAAATTTCAAGATCCAACCATACATTAGGATATTTGTTTCCAAAAACATAGGTGTATAAAATTCATGTGGTTTGGACTTTGTTTGCTCATGGATATAGTAGTCATAATTGTTCTATTGTAGAAAAAACTGTTTAATTAATCACCACTTAATGTATAGGTAAGAGATGTTAAAAACTCTTATATTTTCATCTATATACATTTTATGACATGAAAAATAGTTTGAACGATTTAGATTTTTAAATTTTAGTGGAAAAGTTGTTTTTGGGTACGCAATAGGGGAAAATTTCCTCATATGTTAGTTGTTTTCCTGTTCACTCACTCTCTCTCTCTCTCTCTCTCTCTCTCTCTCTCTATATATATATATATATATATATATATATATAGAGAGAGAGAGAGAGAGACTTGTGTCTTTCCAAAAGGATTGAGACTGAATCCTTCCCACTCAAATTCAACCCTCTGATATTCGAATATAAGATCCACTCCGTTGAAGTTGATATATATTATTTTAAGTATTTATAAACTAAAAATCATGTGTTTTGAATACTTTTTGCCCATCCATCAAGTAGGAAAAAATGGACAGCTTAAATAGTGAATTGATTAGTTTAATGGTGTAGAACATTTGAAACCTAACAAAAATTAGTTTTTAGGGATTTTTAAATGTTAAGATCATAATGAAATGGCCGGATTGAGAATTTGTATGTCTAAAGACATAAATCTAACCAACTCACTACTTTCGGCCGTCCATTTGCGCCGCTTGATGGATGGGCAAAAAGTATTCAAAACACTTTATTTTTGATTTATAGATACTTGAAATAAAATAGATCAACATCAACGGAGTAGATCTTGAATTCGAATGTTGGAGGGTTGAATTTGAGTGGGAAGGGTTCAGCCTCAAATCCTTTTGAAAGAAAAGTCTCTCTCTCTCTCTCTCTCTCTATATATATATATATATATATATATATATATATATATATATATATATATAGAGAGAGAGAGAGAGAGAGACTTGTGTCATTCCAGAAGGATTCGATGTCGAATCCTTCCCACTCAAATACGACTGAAAATACACCTAGAGGGGGGGTGAATAGGTGTACTAGCTAATCTAATGATAAATGATGTGGAATTAAAAACTAAATGCAAACACACTATGTGTAACCAAAGAGTGTAGCCGAATTTTCGGTAAAGGGCTCTGAACTATCTCCTCGAGATTCCTCTAAAGTAAGAGTTGAAGTCCTATATGAAGCTCTCTTGGTTCAACACAAGTATGGCACACACAAAGTATATCCAGCAAATGAATATGTGCAATATAAAGCAATACAAGATATAAGAGATAGAGTTGAGATATAGTGGATCAAACGCAAACATTGAGATATGTTTTGAGCTTCGAGCTACTGCTCTATGTCCCTGCCTTCACACAAAAGGATTTTCATTTTGTCCACACAGCACCTCCTGCACAGGGAACCTCCACTAAGGAATTTACAATTACAAACTTAGGAGTACAAACTCCTCTCTCCAACACAATCACCTCTACACAAGAGGTAAGGCACAAAGCCAAAACAACAATCACCTCTACACAAAGAGAGATAAAGGCTCAAAGCTAAACTCCACCACAATCACCTCTACACAAGAGGGATAACCACAAACCCAAAGCAAAAGAAAAAATTACAATTTGGTGATCACAAGAGACCACAAACAACACTTGGTGATCATAATAGACCACAAACAATATTTCTCACAAAAATAAGATCCTATAGATAGAATAGAGATGATAGCTCAAGTGTGAGAAAACAAAGTGTTTGGAAATAAAAATAACCAAGAAAAATATTTGAGAAAAATACTAGATAGAAATATAAATGAAGATCAAAACCAATTTACCAAAGACTCTATTTTTCTTTAATTTTTTCAACCCTTGAAATCAAAATCAAAATAAATCTTTAAGGCACAAAAACTCTTTTCAAACTTGCTGCAAAATTCTTAGACGATGGGAAGAGAAGCTCACAAAAAATCTTGTTAAAAACAGCCCAAGAGATGGCTTATTTATAGCCTCTAAAAAAACTATCCGTTGGCAGCCAGGAAATGTCCAGAATGACCCTCCAGTCAATCGGCCCAACGGTCATATTTCTAACCGTTGTGCCTCAGTCGACCGCCCGGTTGACCGGGCACAGCCTGTCAGTAGACCGGCAGTATCCGAGAGTGGGTACTTTTAGTCTGTCGACCGCCTGGTCGACCGAGACCTGCTTGGTTGGTCCTTGTGCACGTTTTCGTGCACATCAGTCGACCGACCTCTGGTCCGGTCGACCGCCAGCTGGTTCTGGCAGGAATTATAGGTTAAGAAACTTAGTTATTTTAACTCCTATAAAATCCCATAAATTCTCATAAATTTCACAAAAATCAGTTCTTATGAAGTTGAAGTACAAATATGTGTGATAAAAAATCAACACATATTACAAACTATTTGAACTATTTTTGTCATATAGAAATTAGGCTTTAACACAAAATCGGTATTTTTCGAAAACCAAACTTTAAAATGGAAATCTGATTTTTCTCAAACTAGTATATATACAAAAATAAGATATTTAAACTCATTTGAAGCATATTGTGTATGGATAAAGTCCAATATACATGTAAAGTATATTTTATGTTTTTGACATGAAATCCAAAATAGCTTTTATTAATTACAAGACTCTAAATACATGAATAGGATCATCAAAATAAGTTTTTCCAGATATATGAAGCATATCCGTATATAGATGAAATTCTAAAATACATTAAACCATGTAAACCTATTTTGATTCTATCTATTCATGAAAACCTTATATATGTGAACTAGAAATCCAAAACCGATTAAACAAAGAACCAAACATATTGAACTTGTGTGTGTGTGAGTTTTAGCATATCAACACTATCTATCTTTACATAAGATTTAAACACAAACAAAACTAAACACAAATCGAAGTCTTCTTGTAGAACTCCTTCTTCAAGTCGATTCAATCCAGACACGATCCAAACGAGCTAGACTCCAACCGAGTGGCTCTTGAATTTACATGTGTTAGCTCTAAAACTTCTTTGTTGAAGCTAATCACCTATTAAAATCTTGATCAAATATCTGAAAATAATTAAGCACAAGATCATTAGTACTAACTATATGAGTTAATCATCATCAAAATTAGAGTGATGGGCCTTTGGGCCAACAATCTCCCTCTTTTGATAATGACAAAACTCATGGAGTTATGTAAGCATGGATTAAGATAAGCTTCATTGAAGCTCCCTCTTAACTCATGCATAGCAATAAACCAATATATATTCAATGAAGTATATAAACTAAATACAAACATATATGCATAAATAAGGATATAGACATGCATATGTAAACTCACTAAATTCTTCTCCCACTTTTTGTCAATTCATCAACAAAGGGGCAAAGGAAAAACAACCAATAAAGATGTATATGCGATATACATTCATGAAGAGGAGAGACGATAAGTTAGCTCCCCCTGCATATATGCATTACATGGAAAAGAGATGACTAGACCCTAACCACATAAAGTATAATATACAATGTATAAGTGGAGATGTTACGCTCCTTTTACACATGTGTATCACATAAAGAAGAGGGGTCAAGCTCCTCAATGTGAGATACACTCAACATGAATTTATATATAAAGAAGATATTAAGCTTTCTTTGCATATAAGCAATATATTTCATCAAATCTTAAAACAAAATATTAATAATACTTTAAACAAAAATTTTAAACTTTCTTAAGTCAACAAAACAAGTTTTGATACCAATAGTAAATTTTGAAGCCAATTAAAAGTAAAAATCAAATTTTTTGGGTAAACACTAAAATTATTTTGCAATAAAGATACCAAATTGAGAATAATACTAATTTAAGATTATTGATACCAATATTGAAAATGTTAGCATATACCAAAATAAAGTAATTTTTTTATCATAAAGAGTGGGAGTAAGATACCAATTGAAAATAAAACCGATTGAAAGATAAAACACGAAATTTTCTCCCCCTTATGAAATACTAATAAAAATAATACATAAGCTTGTATAAGAAATCAATTAAAAAATAATTGTCATTATGGGCTAAATCAAGCTTAGTAAGAACCAATTTGTGCTTATAAGAGAGATTTAGAGACATTGTAAAATAAGCACAATCAAATCATATATATATATATATATATATATATATCTATGAAAATATCAATTAAAATTTGAAGCATACATATATAAGAAAACACATATGAGTATACAAATATATGAAATATCATGAAGATCATGTGTATATCTCATACCTACCACCCTATTCATGCAGATGTTTAAAAGATATTCAATAAAGGTATACAAGATATGGTTGACCATCCAACCGTCCTTGGAAGGAAGGGGTTTTCAAAAATAGGATTTGAAAATATTTTAGCATATTTGAAAATCACTACCAATTGAAGAATAAGAAACTAGTTTAAGATATTTTTGAAATAACTAGTTAAAGATCCTTCAAAAAGATGAAACCAAATCATACATCTTATGAAGCATGCGTTTTATAAAAAATTGATACTCAAGATTTATAAGGCTCATATAAAACTCATGAAAAATAAGTAAACATAATTAATGAGAGTGTACAAAAATCTTGTGAAAAGCATAATCATTGTGATAGATAATAAAGCTCAATGAAATTCTTTTATAAACATAAAAAACATAAAAATTTAATTTTCATCAAAATAATATAAACTTCAAGGTTTTGTCTAAAACTAAAAGTATACATACATATCCCAAACACAAATGAGTTCATAATAGAATATTGTATGAAAAGCAAGTGACTATAGGATAGACATGTATATCTAATGGTTTTTAGATATATACATGAAGCTAAACACATTTTCATGAAAACATGAACAACATAGGAAATACAAGTTAAAACGGAAGAATCATCAAAACTAGGTCATACAAGTACATCTAATGGGTACAAATGAGCAATTGAGCACAAACACATGATAATCAAATGTGGCTTACTAGTTGTACAAGTATAAACACAAGTATTAATGAAAACTACATCTAAACAAGTAATCAAAAACATGAAGTGCAAAATCATAAACATACATGATCATTAGGGTAAATACACGTGCTCTAGAGTAAAGATATACACAATAGCTAAATTATAGTGAGAACACAAAAAATATAAATCCATAAAAACATAAGAGTATCTCAAATACTACACTTGTATATCATAAGTCTAATAAACATTGCATTTAACATAATGAACATAGAAAGCCAAAATATGCTAAAAATCAATCAATGAGAGCATGTAATCAAAATGCGAGTTAGAGATAGTTACCAAAACTAATAGGGCTAATCTCTAGGTCTCCAAACTATGGTGGTCCTCCCACTAAACATCCTTGAAAGTGATGCATCCAATGTAATGTCCATCAAGCTTAAACGCATCCACCATCAAGACACTAATACTCTCATATCAAGTGAGAGCCCACACCTACATCAAATACAATAGGAGTGACCTTTAGAACCCATACCTTTTTGGGTACATGGGGGTTAACACCTTTTTTTAACCCAAACAAATTTGTTTGCAAAATTAGAAATATTTATTCTATCATAACAAAATTTTGTAAGGTGGCCGTTACGTCCACAATGTGTACTAGTGTACATATGAGCATACATAGAATCATGTGTGTGAGCATGATGAGCATGTGTATACCGTGATTTGTGTGCATGTATATGAGGAGCATATTTCTTGCGAAACATGAATTCCAAACGTGTGTGATTCATGGTACAATGGTTTAGAGTGGAGCCCAAACATTCTACACTCTTTTTCAACATACATATATCATTTTAAACATTAGAAGAAGGTATGGAGCATGCAATAGAAATACTAGATGATGAAGGTACAATAGCATGACAAATATGAGAATTTAAATCCATTTTCAAAGAAGTATTTTCTTTGAAGCTAAATTCAATTCTTTTAAAATTAAAATAATTTTATTTTTTAAAGAATCATTATCTTTTAAAACAATTTCAAGTTTTGAAGACAAAATCTCATTTTTCTTCAAAACATTATCACAATCATTTTTATTCTTTAAAATTTTGTTTTCATTTAAGGCAAGGTTAAGTTGGGATTTCAATGAGTCCCTTTCATTTGAAATCTCATCCCTCTCTTGCAAAACCATATTAAGTTTTGAAAACAAATCTTCATTTTCTTCTTTTAATTAAAACTCTTCTTTTTCAAAAGTTTATATTTTCTAGTAAGTTTTCACAAAATAATGAAAGTTCTTCATTTAAAGTATCGGCATCCATATTGTCATCACCTGAAGTACTAGCACATTATCTAGTTGAGTGTCCGAGTTTACCTCAAGGGAGTGATTCCCTTGGACCATGTAGCAAGCTTGGTCAGACTCATCTCCACTAGATTCCATCTACAAATCATGTGTCATTTATACCTTAAGAGAAGTCAATATGTTTCACACTGTAAAGCGGAATCACAATGAGAAACCATACATAAATATTCTTTATTAAGTGTTTGCTTAAGTACATCTAAGGCTTGTGCATTAGCCTCTATATACTTGTCATTACCAAGATAAGATTTTTGGTAATGACAAGGTAAACATGCACTCCTAGGTATTTTAAATAAGCACTCATTCTAAACTTTCACATATCGATGTTAGAAACATCAAACATGGGAGGGGCAAGGTGATCCATGAGTGTGTGAAAATAAATATATGTGCAAATACAAATTTAGATTAGCAATCCAAGATCTCACTCCTAGATGGTTAAACCTAATATCAGGAGCGTAGGCTCTGATACCAGTTGAAAATACACCTAGAGGGGGGTGAATAGGTGTACTAGCTAATCTAATGATAAATGTTGCGGAATTAAAAACTAAATGCAAACACACTATGTGTAACCAAAGAGTCTAGCTGAATTTCCGGTGAAGGGCTCTGCACTATCTCCTCGAGATTCCTCTAAAGTAAGAGTTAAGGTGCTATATGAAGCTCTCTTGGTTCAACACAAGTATGACACACAAAAAGTATATTCAGCAAATGAATATGTGCAATATAAAGCAATACAAGATATAAGAGATAGAGTTGAGATATAGTGGATCAAATGCAAACATCGAGATATGTTTCGAGTTTCGAGCTACCGCTCTACGTCCCCGATTTCCCACAGAAGGATTTTCACTTTGTCCACACAACACCTCCTACACAGGAAACCTCTACCGAGGAATTTACAATTACAAACTTAGGAGTACACAACTCCTCTCTCCAACACAACCACCTCTACACAAGAGGTAAGGCACAAAGCCAAAACAACAATCACCTCTACACAAAGAGGGATAAAGGCTCAAAGCTAAACTCCATCACAATCACCTCTACACAAGAGGGATAACCACAAACCCAAAGCAAAAGAAAAGATTACAATTTGGTGATCACAAGTGACCACAAACAATACTTAGTGATCACAATAAACCACAAACAATATTTCTCACAACAACAAGATCCTATAGATAGGATAGAGATGATAGCTCATGTGTGAGAAAACAAAGTATTTGGAAATGAAAATAACAAAGAAAAAATATTTGAGAAAAATACTAGATAGAAATATAAATGAAGATCAAAACCAATTTCCCAAAGACTATTTTTCTTTGATTTTTCTAATCATTGAAAACAAAATAAAAATAAATCTTTAATGCACAAAAACTCTTTTCAAACTTGCTGCAAAACTCTTAGAAGATGGAAAGAGAAGCTCACAAAAATCTTGTTAAAACAGCCCAAGAGATTGCTTATTTATAGCCTTTCAAAAAACTAGTCGTTGGCAGTTAAGAAATATCCAGAATGACCTCCGATCGGCCGGCTGATCGACCGTCCCAACGGTCATATTTCTGACTGTTGTGTCTCCGGTCGACCTCCCGATCGACCGGGTACAGCTTGTAGGTCGACCGCCCGATCGACAGGCAGTACCCAAGAGTGGGTACTTTTAGTCGGTCAACCGCTCGGTATACCGGTCTGCTTGGCTGGTCCTTGTGCACGTTTTCGTGCACATCGGTCGATCAACCGGTCTACCGACCTCTGGTCCGGTCGACCGCCAGCTAGTTCTGGTAGGAATTATTGGTTAAGAAACTTAGTTATTTACTCCTATAAAATCCCATAAATTCTTATAAATTTCACAAAAATCAGTTCTTATAAATAAGTTGAAGTACAATTATATGATCAAAAATCAACACATATTACAAACTATTTGAACTATTTTTGTGATATAGAAATTAGGTTTTAACACAAAATTGGTATTTTCTGAAAATCAAACTTTGAAATGAAAATTCAATTTTTCCCAAACTTGTATATATACAAAAGCAAGATATTTAAACTTATTTGAAGCATATTGTGTATGGATAAAGTCCAATACACACGTAAAGTATATATCTATGTTTTTGACGTGAAATCTAAAATAGGTTTTGTTAATTACAAGACTTTTAAACACATGAATAACATCGTCAAAATAAGTTTTTCTAAATATATGAAGCATATATGTATATAGATGAAATCTAATATACATTAAACCATGTAAACTTGTTTTGATTCTATCTATTTATGAAAATCATATATATGTGAAATAGAAATCCAAAATCGGTTAAACCGAAAACCAAACATATTGAACTTGTGTGTGTGTGAGCTTGAGCATATCAACACTATCTATCTTTACATAAGATCTAAATGCAAACAAAACTAAACACAACCTGAAGTCTTCTTATAGAACTCCTTCTCCAAGTCGACTCGATCCAAACACGATCCAAACGAGTTAGACTCCAACCGAGTGTCTCTTGAATTTATATGTGTTAGCTCTAAAGCTCCTTTGTTAAAGCTAATCACCTACTAAGATCTTGATCAAATATCTGAAACTAATTAAGCACAAGATCATTAGTACTATAACTACATGAGTTAATCATCATCAAAACTAGAGTAATAGGCCTTTGGGCTAACAACAACCCTACGATATTCGAATACAAGATTTATTCCATTAAAGTTGATTTATATTATTTCAAGTATTTTAAAACCAAAATCAAGTATTTTAAATATTTTTTGCCTATGCATCAAGTATGAAAAAACGGACGGCCTAAATCGTGAGTTGGTTGTTTAACAGTGTAGAACATTTGAAACCTAACAAAAATTAGTTTGTAGAGGTTTTAAAATGTTTAGATCATGATCAAATGGCTAGATTGAGATATATGTCTAAAGACATAAATCTACCCAACTCACTACTTTTAGCCGTCTATTTTGCGTCGCTTGATGGATGGGCAAAAAGTTCAAAACACTTGATTTTTGATTTTTAGTTATTGTAAATAATATAGATCAACTTCAGTGGAGAGGATCTTGTATTTGAATATCGGATGTTGGTATTTACCCTTAAATCTTTCCGGAATGACACAAGTGTGCGTGTGTGTATAGATAGACTTGTGTCATTCCGGAAGGATTTCTTAGCCGAATCCTTCCCACTTAAATACAACCCTATAATACCCAAATGCAAGATCCACTCTATTGAAGTTGATCTACATTATTTCAAGTAACTAAAAATCATAAATCATGTATTTTGAATACTTTTTGCCCATACATCAAATAGGTGCATATTAGACGGTCAAAATAATGAGTTGGTTAGCTTAATGGTGCAGAATATTTGAAATCTAATAAAAATTGGTATGTGAGGGTTTTTAGGTGTTTAGATCATGATGAAATGGCTGGATCGAGAATTTGAATATCTAAAGACGTAAATCTAAGCAATATACTATTTACGGCTGTCCATTTTGTTCCTAATTGATAGATGGGTAAAAAGTATTCAAAATACATGATTTTTTATTTTTAGTTATTTAAAATAATGTAAATCAACTTCAATAGAGTGGATCTTGCATTCGGATGTCATAGGGTTGTATTTGCGTGGGAAGGATTCGGCCTCGAATCCTTCCAGAATGACACAAGTGTGTGTGTATGTGTGTAGGGGTAACTATACCTCAACCGCCAACTGCGAGAGTTTCTTAGCCAGCATGATGTGGCTTCATATTAGCCCCAGAGAAGTCAAAAATTTAGGCAGTAAAAGGAGACCCTCAACTACTTTCCATTGTCCAATGACTAAAATACCCTCACTTTCACTTTTAACCTGGTTACAACTGTTCCTCCATTAAAACATTACAGATCTGAAAATTTTGAGTTTTTTCAAAAAAATTACAGATCTTGATTACTAAATTATAGAAAAATAATTTATTTTAAAAGAATGCAAGCATAGTCACATTAATGTTCAAGTTGTTTTTGAAAGATGTTTTAATCACTATAAAAATCTATTACTGTGACTTGAAACAGTTTATTTTAGTTTTTTTTTTTGTTTTCTAAAATTACAATCGAAGTCACAGTTTCTGTAAAGAAAAATTTTGGATTTAAGTTTTTTAATATCATTTTCACTTTTTAGATTTATTTTTGTTTTACATTGTGACCTTTGATCGCAGTGTTGCAGCCTTTTTTTCCTTTCTCCGATTAGGGTCACAGTATGTTTTCGACCTTTGTAAGCTAAATAGGATATTACAACCGTGGTCACAGTCTTATGAAATAAGAGTCGCAGTCAATTGAAGTAGTGACAAAAATCTCGTAAGTTAATTAATTAAGATGATTAGAAGATTGCGACTTCGGTCACAGTCTTATGTAACAGCAGTTTCTTTGAGAATATTTTGTTTGATAACAATGCGACCTTGGTCATAAATTTTTTTATAAAGTAATCTAAATAGGATACTGCAGTCGAAAGTTAAGTAATTAAGATGATTAGAAAACTGCGATATTGGTCACAGTCTTATGCAATAGCAGTCTTTTTGAAAAGTTTTGTTTGATAATATTGCGACCTTGGTCGCAGTATTTTATAACTTATTTTTCATTTTTGTGGCCAAAGTCCCAGTCCTTTTATTAATAAATTTTAATTGGACTGCGACTTTGGTCGCTGTCTTGTAAAACAAATAGTTTGAAGATGAAATTTCATACTGCGATTATGGTCACAGAATTCAATTTTATCTGACAGTTTATTATTATGAATGCGACCAAAGTCGCAATCCAGATGAAAAGGACAACTTTTAAAATAATTTTTTCTGTGACTTCAGTCGCATCTCTGACAGATTGGTTATATATTTATGTGTATTTTCTTTCAGATTTTAAATCGAAATGGCCAACATTTTCGATGATGAACAATTTCAGATAGGCCTTCCTTTGGAAGAAGAAGAAGAGAAGAATCACGATGAAATATTGAAGCTGACATCTCGAAGGAACATGAACTGTCAAAATAGCTGATTGAGATTTAGGCCTGCAACTAAAAATTAATATCTGATCCCGCTCTCACTTTTTTAGAACGACATTCTCTACAAGTCAAAAATTTAAATCTGACAGCGTGAGGAGACACAGAGAGATAAACATATAAAAGGGGAGAAAAAATAATAATAAAAAATATAAAACTAATACATCATCTTACGAAAAAGACAAACAATAGGGGCTTTTAGTAATTTCAATTATTTTTAAAAGCGGAGCGTCATTTTAGATTGACGAATTATGTGGCTCATAATGTGCCATGTCACCGCACGTTGAGAGGGACTCTCAGCTGTCGGTTGATACACACGCACACACCCACCCCCCCCCCCCCCCCACATACATATATGGGTAGAGTTACAATACACCTAGGTGTAATTTAAGTTACACATACCTCTTTTCATCACACAAAAAAATTTCTTGAAGAGATACAAACGAAAATTAATGTGAGTGATCCCAACAAGGTATTTAAAAATTATTTTTGTGTGGCAGAAAAAGGTGTGTGTAACTTATCTTAGTTATACCTATGTGTATTATAACTCTACCATATATATATATATATATATACACACACACACACACACACACACACACACACACACACACACACACACACATATATACACATATATATTATATATATATATATATATATATATATATTATATATATATATATATATATATACATACATATATATATATACACATATATATATACATACATATATATATATACACATATATATATACATACATATATATATATACATACATATATATATATATACATATATATATACATACATATACATACATACATACATACATACATACATACATATATATATATATATATATATATATATATATATATATATATATATATAGAGAGAGAGAGAGAGAGAGAGAGAGAGAGAGAGAGAGAGACTTGCGTCATTCCGGAAGAATTCGAGTACGAATCCTTTCCACTCAAATACAACCCTCGATATTTGAACAAGATCCACTCCGATGAAGTTGATATATATTATTTCAAGTATCTATAAATCAAAAACTAAGTGTTTTGAATACTTTTTATCCATTCATCAAGTGGCACAAAATAGACGGTCGAAAGTAGTGAGTTGGTTAAATTTATGTCTTTAGACATACAAATTTTCGATCTGGCCATTTGATCATGATCTAAACATTTAAAAACCCATACAAATCAATTTCTGTTAGTTTTCAAATGTTCTACACTGTTAAACTAACCAACTCACTATTTAGGCCGTCCGTTTTTTTCTCTACTTGATGCATGGGCAAAAGTATTCAAAACACTTGATTTTTGGTTTATAGTTACTTGAAATAATATAGATCAACTTCAATGGGTCGTATTTGAGAGGGAAGGATTCGGCCTTGAATCCTTTCGGAATGACACAAGGACTTGTGTCATTCTGGAAGGATTCGAGGCCAAATCCTTCCCACCTGATGCAACCCTCCGAACACGCGAATAAAAGATCCACTCTGTTGAAGTTGATCTACATTATTTCAAGTAACAAAAAATCAAAAATCATATATTTTCAATACTTTTTGCCCATCCATTAAGTAAGCGCAAAATGAACAACCGAAATAGTGAGTTAGTTTAACGGTGTATAATATTTGAAATCTAATAAAAATTGCTGTGTGAGGGTTTTTAAGTGTTTAGATCATGATGAAATGGTCGGATCGAGAATTTGAATGTCTAAAGACATAGATCTAATCAATATGCTATTTTTGATCGTCCATTTTGCGCCTACTTGATGAATGAGAAAAAAAATATTTAAAATACATAATTTTTTGACTTAGTTACTTAAAATAATGTAGATCAACTTCAACACGGAATAGCTCTTGCATTTAGATGACGTAGGGTTGTATTTGACCGGAAAGAATTTGGCTTGAATTCTTCCGGAATGACATATGCGTGTATAGTTAAATAAGATTGGCATTCTCCATAGCTAATTTAAATAATTGCATGATTTATTTCTTCAAACAACTTAGTTGCAGCTACAACCTCCACAAAGGAGATAGTTTTTTACTAGTTTGATATCATCTTTTAGCCCACCCACAGACTTATCTAACACATATGTTGGTAACTTCTGAAGGAAACCAAGAAGCTACTCAAATTTACTAAAGAAACACTCATTTAACCTACTTTTTTCAAATTAGTGAATGCATCAATAGACTTAAAATATTCAGTGATTGCAAACCTGGTTATCAACACTTCTTGAAACACTTTCTTGTGTGAAAATTTAGTAATAGTTTTTCTAACCAAGCATACTACTGTAGTTCTACAGTGCTACTTCTTTCAAATAGAAAGGATGAACACACACTCATGCACCCATAGGTAATCTCGTGGCATGTAAAGATTTATTAAAGTTGATGTTACCAGTTAGGGGCTGTTTGGATTCAAGAAAGTGGGCGAAAGTATGCAAATGAGAAATTGTCATTTCTCACTTTCCTATCTATTCAAACACCGAAAAAGAAAAATGAGAAAACTCTTTTTCCTTTTCTCTTTTACATAGCCATTTCTTCACTTTCAGGGTGCTACAGTTAATTTTGTGGTCCTGTAAATCTCATTTGCAATAAGTTGTAACACAAAACAGTTAATTTTATGATCATGTAAATTTCACTTACATTCTAATTACAGTCCAATTTTTATTTTTCTTAAATAATTTTATTTTAATATTATTTTGTAGTCAATTCTGTGCTGAACTTTTTCACTTCCATATTACCATCCAAGCACCGGAAAAAACATAACATTTTTCAAACCACACTTTCCAATAACATTCAAATACCGAAAAACTTACTAATCAGTTTTCAAGTTCCAAAGGAAACTATTACTACTTTCTCACTTTCTCACTTTTACCGCTAGCCAAACAACCTAGTTGCACTTTCATCCCAGAAAAACAAGGAGAATCAAGTTTAAGAGATTTTTAGTGCTAAAGACGTCAAATTATTTCTTAACTACTTAGATAATAATCGTGTGGCACAAATATTTAAAGAATATTAGCGCATGAATGACTACAAAATACGAAAATATAAAATAAAATGAGTCGCATTAACGAGTCAAATTTGCTGAAAAGAACACGATATTCATGAAGGTTAAAAAGAGCTAACGCAGTGATAAGAACCTCTTTACACTGAACCGGTGAAAAGTGAGTGCCCCATGTTGGGAAGAAGAAAGAGAAGGAAACAACACCAACTAAGAAGAAAATAAAAAAGAGAGAACAATTGTGGAAAAACAAAAACAAAAATTAAAAAAGTAGGAATAAAAAAAGAAGTAAATTGATTTGGCCCAGCAGTGCGGCTCAAGCTCAATAACATATGACCCGCTTATCAAAATCAATCGGAAAGAAAATTTTCTTCCGTGAGTCATATAAAAACTTTGTCCGTTCATCCGTCTTCATCTGTGAGAGAGAGAGAGCAACATCAACCCCTCTTTTTTCTTCCTCTCACAGCTCCCCTTCTTCTTCCTCCAACTTATTTCTCTTCTTTTTCCTGACCGATTCGTCAATTTTTCACCAACAACAGCAGTGTACTAATCAAAACCGACTAAAAAAAAGTTTTCTCCCGTGACTCCTTCACATGTTGTGTTTGTCCATATGTCCCTCTGCGAGTGTTTGTCCATGTCCCTCTCTATTCGCAGAGAGAGCCCGGATTAAGAAAGAGGGCAGCGGGAGCTCTCTCCCTAATAGTCTCCTCTCCCCCCCTCCTCGCTCTTTTTCGTCGGTGAAAATCGACCGATTTTTTAGTACAAATGCGATATACTAATATGTCGCTGCTGTCAGTGAAAAACTGACCGATTGACGGGCGTCGAGTGAGTAAGGCCGCGGGCGAGTGCCCGAAGAAGTAGGCGATCCCCCGCGCCCGCGCGCTTTTTCATCCGCGTCTTGCAACCCAAAAAAAAAAAAAAAAAAAAGCACTTTTCTTCTCAATTTTGATTGAATTCCACCTGATTTCTTCTAATTTTTGCAGGACCCAAACAACAAAAACGTAGTCAACTGCGACGGCAAGTTGAAGAGCTAAGTTCGAGCTCGCCAAGCCTCCAGGCCTCATCAAGCTCCATTTGCCAAAAGAACAAAAGTGACTGTGAGTGTTCCATCTTTAAGCGTTAATTCGTCAGTATTGATGGTTGATTGGCTAAATTACTGTTGGGAAAGTCTAAGTTCTAGCTCGCCAAGCTTCCAGGCCTCATCAAGCTCCATTTCCCAAAAGAACAAAAGTGACCGAGTGTTCTATCTTTAAGCGTTAATTCGTCAGTATTGATGGTTGATTGGCCTAATTTTGTTGTAAAAGGTCAAGTTTTTATGCAAATACTGGGTCTAATTAATTATTACATAAGATCATATTGAAGTGACCCGAATTTTGTTGCGTAGCTTTTAAATAGAATACAATCCTAGAAAATGGAAACTGAGAACATGAATTTGGATAAAAGTTTGATATTTCCTGCAAATATGTTATTGTAATCTTCAGGTTCAAGTATAATAATAGTCAGTAATTTGAAGGGTGAAGTCAAAAAGGGGAAGCCAACGTTGGTTTTTGCAAACCTTTCAAGATGAAGTCTTGCTAGAAATGAGTTCTGATTGTTGATTGAAAAGCTGGTTAAAATTATCTAAAAGTAATAACTTTTGGTCAAAATTGGCCCTCCTTCCTTGGCATTTCATATGGCTATCTTTATACTACTTTCTCAGACAATCCCCGTCTGTTTCTGCCAAAACCATATTTGATTTGCAAAAACCTTAACATGATATTGCAGTAAATAAAAGTTTTCAGTTGCATGATTGTGTTGCACCTGGTTTAGGATAATGAGCATGTTCAACAAGTAAAAGTAGATGGTGTGAATTGTGATTAGAGAAAGATTGGTTTGTGTCAAGAAATCGGAAGCTTGGTAAGATGGTGATCTAATAGCGAGTATCAGAAGGTTTGCGTTGATATGCAGAGCACAGTCCTACATTGTAATATGCGGAATCAACAGTCAATCCATCTCCATCTTTTGAGTGTAGTTCTAGTTCCGGGCATGGCTTGGTAAATTTCTCAACTCTGTGGCTCCAAAATTTTAACGGTTAACTTAATTGGTGCACAAATTTTCGTCATGGAGGACATTTCGCATTAGACACTACTACGCGGTTCTAGAACACATACTCCTCTCATAACGAAAACCATAATCATAAAGTGTTAATGGTAAGGTTTTGATTGAAGGTGGAGATTGTCATTCTTACGGCTTACTGAGCCCATTTTTCTTTGATGTGGTAGCGTATACTTTGTTTGCTAGCTAAATAAAAAGCATGTAATAAAGCTCGTAATGAAGCAAAAGTTCGTCTTGCATATTTCTCAATAGCTGAAGTCAGGTTCCCTTCCATCATAGTTTATAGATATCAAGACTTCTTTAATGAGGCTAGAGACCTAGGTTTTGAGTCTTTCAGATCCAAAGAGAAACTTACTTGGTAAAGTAAGAGAGCATCCAAAGAATGAATCAAACCACTATGATCTATAAGGATGCTCACTCGCACCAATACTTCGGTTCCTGTAGGCCTCAAGCTTCTAAATATCAGATATCAGGTTCATAGATACCGGATATTGGGCAAATATCAGGGAAATGGGAAAGGGATCATATCAGATACTAGATATTCTTAATATATAAATATTAATAACTTAAAGGTAGTTATAAAGTTCTCTATGCTATCTATTGAATAAATATGTAACAACATGCATGAAAAACATTTAAGTTTAAGCGGTGTATGCACAATGAAATAAAATACTTATGTGAAATTTGTATGCGTGCAGACAGAAGCCAGTGATGTACTGAAATATATAATGTTTCACTAAAATTACGATTATAGGTAGGAAAATAGTTAAAACTTGTAATATGAACAGATGGATTTATCAAAAAATGCAAGCACAGGTTGTACTGTTCTAATCTCAAATAATTTAATGCAAGTACTAAGTTACGATGACACAATTATACGATCAATATCAATGACTAACAATCACAAGTATAACAGATTCTCACGCTATCATTATAGCAGATGAATTGATAAAATACTAGAGAAGTATTATGATGACTTATAAATAAAGACCGTGTCCAGAAAACATACCTATTAAGGATCACGTCAACCTCAGTGTCCTGCTGATATTTGCTGGATGCGTAGCTCTGTCCTCCACGAGTCCAACACCTCGAGAACGGCTCGATTAGACTCCGGATGGCTGAGAAACAGCCCGAAAATCAAATCCGAAGCTTTACAGGTCTATTCTGCTATTAATGGGTCTGACTGACGGATCTGTACTGTTGAAAGTGGATCAGATTCTGTTGTTGCTTGGGGATCGGGTCTGCACTGTAGCTGCGAATTCGGGTCTGCACTATTTGTGGATCTGGGTCAGATCCGTTTTCTGTCGGGTCAGGTCGGGTCAGGTCCTGAATCGGGTCGAATTTGAAGCGAGTTCTTGGATTTAAAATCAAAATCAAAGTTGGTGGGGATTCGGGTCAAGTCCTAGTTTGAACCCAAAGTGAATTCACAGTCAACAACACCAGCAGCAGGCTGGGGGACAGAGGATTGAGGCCGGGGCTGTCGACGAGGGCGAAGGCAAGGGAGAGGTGCTGGCGAGGGCGACGGCGGGGAGAGAAGGCAGGTGAGGCGGCGAGAAGCAAATGGAGATGAACAATGGCTATGGGTAAAGGAAGCAAT
The DNA here is from genome assembly GCA_038442645.1 of Agave tequilana. Lineage (NCBI taxonomy): Eukaryota > Viridiplantae > Streptophyta > Magnoliopsida > Asparagales > Asparagaceae > Agave > Agave tequilana. The sequence continues at coordinate 82,562 of JAVJIF010009324.1, read as the reverse complement.
GACAACAATAGGGGAGGAGAACAACGGTGACAATGGTAGAGGAGGAAGAAGGAGGGCTCGACGACAGTTGGAGAGAGAGGAAGTAGCGGTGGTGGCAGTAGAGTAGGTGATGGAGGAGATGAGGGCAGTGATGTTGGCGGGGTTGCAGTCGCGGGGGGAGGGAGGGGCGCAAGTCAGAAGAGAGGTAGAGGTGGTGACCAGGTGACGACGACTGAGGGATGGAGATAAGAGAGGAGAGATCTGGTCTGGTGGTGACACATGTGGGAGAAGAGGTAGAGGAAGTTAGTGGAGAGAGAACATGGTCGGCAGGGAGAGAGAAGAAAGAGAGGTGAATAAGGGTTAGGATTTTAATTAGGATTGGGGATAAGTAGGATTTCAATCCTAAAAGAAAACTTGAGAGAAAATTAATCACTCACAATACTTATTTATCAAATTTTTGTATTAATTCAATTAACTAGTACATGAGTTTATTTATAGGCTTTACAAAATCTAATTCTCAAACTACATCTGATGTGGTACTAAGATTCAAAATAAAAAAAATACAAAAGAAAAAATAAAATAAGGCTAAAAAATACATAATGACTCGGACTATTCGAACCATAACGATGCGGCGTGTTTCCTTCTTCTCTAGTGGAGCACGTGCCAGGGCTGGATGTCCACATCAAATACTTACCTGTATGAAAGAAAGAATATGAGATGAAATCCTTACTTTAAACTTTGAGTAAGAAACTTACATGCAAAAAAATAGTATATATGCATAAGAATTACAAAAAACACATACAATGATATTTAGACAAAACAGAGTAAAATCCAACTCTTAATCTACCCTTAGCAATATGTATAAAGTGATAAACAAAACATATATAAACAAAAAATAAAATAAAATAAAGAGCATTATGCACTATAAATATTTAATAAACATTCTCAAGTCTCAAGTTTCTAATAATAACATAATATAACACAAAAAAGCATAGGTTTGATTGCCTCTTTTATGGAAATAAGAGATTAGGTTTGGGCTCAAAAGTTGATCCCAAACCTGATTCGTTAAGAAAGAGAACCCAAGAAAATAAGAAGTGTACTATCGGCCAATATCAGCTGATATGTATCGGCCAATATCGGCCCAAACCGATATGACCGAATTTTTTCATCATATCATATCGGTTAGGGCCCAAAATCAATATATCTATCGGCCGATATTTAGAACCATGGTATACGCGACCAGGCGGTCGACCGACAGCCTGCTACATGCGTCGTTTCTCGCTCCTTTGTCTTCCGATCTCTGTGATATCTTCCTCTATCTCATCTATCTCCTCTCTCCCTACAATTATTAAAGGACTTGGGGCACCATCCCAAAGACTAGCCTTCTAGGTGGAGTTGTCAAATCCTTATATACCCAAGACCATCCCCACATCTAGCCGATGTGGGACTATTTGTTCGACCCAAATCCCAAAATCTCCCTTTCGAACAAAGAGTCTCCCTGCAAACTCAACTATCTTCATACTGGAAGATCAAATGCTCCATCGAGATCCAACTCTTCACTGCGTGAGGTGGCGGCACGCCTTATGTGAAGTACCAACTGAGTCGGTCACTTCTCTACACCGCGTGGGGAGCTGCACGCCTATTGCAAAGGAGCACCACTAATAAATTTCTCGAGAGCCCAACATTAGCTTCACAGGGGCCTATTGCGCCTTTTTGCGCCAGTGGGTGTAATATCCCTAATCTAATAATACTGTATTTTTATTTTTCTACAAGTATTTATTTTATTTTACTAGTTATCTTAGTATTATTTGCTAACTTGATTTATTATCATTATTAGTCTTAGTATTATGTATGACTTGTAAACTCTTATTGCTTATATTTAATTATTTTAAATTATTATTAATGGATAGTATTATTATTTTCATTTCCAAACCCAATAAGTCTAACCCATTCTCCTTTTCATTTCATTTTATTTTCCTTTCATGCTAAGCCCACCTGAGCTAAGCCCACTTCTTATTTTCATTCTTTTTCCCCTTTCTCTATTTTTGTCTAAGCCCATAAGCCTACTATCTATTTTTCTCATTCTTCATATTATTTATTTCTTTTAATTAAAGCCCAAAACCCATTAACATGAGATTCTTACCCATTAACCCAAAACTCAATTCTAATCCTAACCCTAATCTTATTTTCAAAATCATGATCTTAATAAATCCTAATCCAAATCCAAATCTAGAATCTAATTTAAATATTTAATTCCAATCCAAATTTCCATCCTAATCCTATCTTACTAAATTAAGCAATCTAGCCTAATTAGAGTCCAGGTTCAAAGAACCTAAACATTTCTTCCTCTTCTACCTCAAGAGAAACCTTATCCAACTCTTTCCACCTTCATCCTTCTTTCTCCTCATGAACAAAAGGATCCAGATCTTGAAGTGCAAATTGAGGAGCATGCTAGGAGATCAAAGATCAAGTAAGTAATTTATTTTATTAAAATTTATTTGATATAAATTATTTATTAAAATCATGTACTACTATAATAATCTCCATGAATATGTTTATACATCAAAACCCAACATTAAAATCCAATCTAAGATCTCACTATAAATTTGATGAAGATCAAATAATTTATATTTCCATACTTTAAAAGTTTTTATAAAGGATTTGAAAGAAAATCAAAAAAAAAAAAAGGATTTTTCTTTGGCTGCTCTCGGCCAATGGCTGAGAGCCTGTGCCGAACAGACCCAGGTCTGGGTCTGTGCGGGCCTACCCAGGTGCACAGTGGGCTGGGCGGCCCACTGTGTACAGACAGACCTTAAAAAAAAAAAAAAAAGGAATTGCTCCAGCCGGCCTGGCCTGGCCTGGCTGGGCCAGGACCGGCCTGGCTTGGCCCGGGCAAGGCCGCCTGGGCCATAGCATGGGCCCAAAGGCCCTGTTATATAAAAAAAAAAACAAGAGAAAAAGAAATCTGGACCAGGCCTAGGTCCGGCCTGGTCCAGCCTGGACTGGGCTTGGGCCTAGGCTGCAGCTATACATGTATAATAAGGGAAAAAGAAAAAAAAGGAAGAAGAAAGAAAGAAAAGTGAATTTGCAATTAAATAATTAGTTTAAAATATCAAAATAAAATAGAGAAAAATATAAATAATATTCTACAACACTTCTACTTTCTATGATAAAAATCTTAGTCTAATACCAACATAAATTAATCCAAATCAATTACTTTAAAGCCATTTTCCTTAATTGTAAATTCAAACTCGTTAAATATTTTAATGATTAAGTTTATTAAAAATTCAACAAAAATTAGAAATTGGTTTAAATTAAACCTATTAAATTCACTAAACCTAAAGAATCATATTCTAACCCTAAACTAATTAATCAAGATTAAATTCCTTATAACTCTCAAGTAAAATATCTTTTTAAAAATCTAACAATTTCTATTGAAATAATTTATGTAGATTTACTGGAGCCTTATGATTTCAGTGCTTTGGATTTGCGATCGAGTTCAGGTGAGTGTTTCTCTCCCTCTTTCTATTTTCTCTCTCATTATTATATGCATTGGTTTATAGATGTATTTTAATGTGTATGTAGAGTGAATGTAGAACTTGTATACTTTGTTGTGTGAGAGAGAGGAGGCATATACATGTTTTATTGTGTAGAGATCACCGAGCATGAAGGTGGACGGTCATCTCCCGTTTATTTTACATGTTGGATGTATAGGAATATGATATGCATGATTCTTGATACATGTTAGAACACCCATGTTTGTCCTATGTATATCTAGAGTATTGTTGTAGACATAACAAGATGTAGCATGAGGGTAATTGAGATGGATATTAGTGGTAATGACTTGATCTAATAGAACTTAGATGCATGTATATGTTGTGATACCGAGTATTGGGATATCATGTTTGATCTTAATAGAAATGTGAACTCTTGAGGATTTGAGATTTAGAGTTGTATGTTAGAGTGAGGGGATTAGTGCTGATATTGATATATGTTGGGAATGTAAGTTAGATAGGATGACTTTGGATTGATCTGGGACTTATGCTATTTACATTGTATGATGATCAATAATTAGACCTGACTTTATTAGTTGAGTATTGAGGACATATTAGATATGACTGGATTAGTTGAGTTATGACTTAAATTGATCTTGAGTTAGAGGTTACCCAGGATCTATATTCCTTTTTATTGGAGCCTGTCTTGTATTGTGGTGAGATTGACGTTGCAGGCATTTGGGATCTGTTAGATGCTATGTTATTGATGTTGATTATCAAGAGTAGATATTCTAGATTACTTATTGAGGATGTTGACTGTTTAGATATAATTCAATATGTATTGACTTGTTGATCTCGAGGACATACCATATACTTCATGATTGGTTATTGATTATTTCAGTTAACAGAGATGACTTATTATGATGGTGATCTACATCTTGGAGTTTGATAATAGTTATTATTTGATCTCAGTTGTTGAGGGTATAGGATTAGAACATATTGGTGTTGAGGAGAGGACTAATTACAGATTCATTGATATGATAGTCACCGTTTTGGATTGCACTGATACGGACTGATACTTAGTGATTTATGAGAATTGTATTGAGACTATAAGTTGATGGATTAGTTATTGATATCTCTTTAACATGGATGGATGAGATTATGGTCAGCTTTAGTTGAGACTGTTTATTGAGCAGTAGCTAGACTGTTACTGTTATATTATTCATGTTACTGAAAGTTACTGGGAAAGGATTTGTTTGACCGTAACACTCTGTACAGTCCCATTGTTCATCGTATACACGGTTACTGTTACTGTTCACTGTTACTGATATTGTTCACCGTGTATACGATTACTGATTGACTGTTACTGTACTGAACTGTTCTGTCACCGTACCGTCCCAGTATTATAAGCAATATGGATATTGATTGTCATGACTGAATTAATTAATAAAGTAATTGAACAACTTACACCGGGATTGGGGAAATTGATGGAGGAGACAGCGTCTGTATTTTGGGTGGACCTAGGATACAGGTTGCGCAGCCGACTGAGGGTTCCACTGCAGGGTTCCTGGGGGATGACTGACATCCCATCTGTACTGTTACTGTTCCACTGTTTCACAGTGAGATTACTGTTACTGTTACTGAGTACCTAGCGGTACGGCCTGGTTCAGCGCCAGGAAACTGAGGCCGTAGTCCCGGGTATGTACGGGACCCACCTAAAGCATGGACAAAGTCTCTTCCATTGATTTCAATAACTTAGGACCCTGATTGACACATGTAGTAGGCGTAGTATGGGATGCGTCTATTACAGGTGGCAATTGGTGTTCGCTGACATAATAAATGAAAATAAACTGTTAATGTATTGTGACTGACATTAATCACCTGACTGTATATTTATATTACTGCGATAGACATGTAACTATAACCCTGACCAGACTTGGATACCAGCCTAGTGACATATGATAGGTTACCTATTGTGACATCAGTTGCTTGCTTACTATTGATCAGTTGTTGCCTATCTTTATTCGTGTTGTTATTATGTTTATTACAGTTCTGTTATTTATCTGTTATATGGCCTCTTTTATCTGTGGTTGCTCTTATTACTATTTATGCACATTGTTTCTTCTGCACGAGCTGTTTCCCCTTTACACACACACTCATTATGGTCGCGTTCTGACGACCCTGGATTTGCACGTCCAGCTATTGGACGGTTGTTCTAATGTGCAGGTGTTCGACGAGACTGTACGTCTTGCGAGGGACTGGACGCTTTTTCTTCTATTTCTGGTATTTCACCTCTTTATATTCTGTCTTTTCCTGATTCCACTGTTATCGCTTCAGCTGTCCATTTTCTTGCCATCATTTATGCTGCTATCATTGTGATTGTTATTATATGTATTATTGCAGTGATCATTTAATATTATGCTTCTGATTTATAGCTTGTTCAGGTTACAATTTAGGCTTAGCGTATATACGTGGGGTATTATCCTCGCGTATATACGTTGCCATAACGACTCCGTATTCTTTAGGATCGGGGCGTTACAGAGTGGTATCAGAGCCTAGGTTCGACATAAAAGAGAACCTAGTTCCTGCCTGTAACCTGAGACAGTTATGTTGACACTGCAATATACATATACTATTCATATGATAATATTGACTCCATTTGGAAATTGATCGTCCTCTCTTTTGAAATTCCGTTCTTGATCTGTTGATATTCATGATTCCAACACTTCAATTAGAGTGATTTGGATGTCCATCTTGATTTCATTCTTCTTTCCTATTCATTCCTCCCAATTCTATCTCTTGAGATTGGTCTCTCCGTATTGAAGCTGGTAGCAGAGATCAGAGCGCGCAGCGAAATCGTGGTGTCCCAACGAGGCGACATGGATTCTTATTGTGTTCCCTCTTGGTCTTTGATTCTTTTACCATTCCCTACCTTATTTGAATTTCGAGGACGAAATTTTTATTAAGGTGGGTAGAATGTAATATCCCTAATCTAATAATACTGTATTTTTATTTTTCTACAAGTATTTATTTTATTTTACTAGTTATCTTAGTATTATTTGCTAACTTGATTTATTATCATTATTAGTCTTAGTATTATGTATGACTTGTAAACTCTTATTGCTTATATTTAATTATTTTAAATTATTATTAATGGATAGTATTATTATTTTCATTTCCAAACCCAATAAGTCTAACCCATTCTCCTTTTCATTTCATTTTATTTTCCTTTCATGCTAAGCCCACCTGAGCTAAGCCCACTTCTTATTTTCATTCTTTTTCCCCTTTCTCTATTTTTGTCTAAGCCCATAAGCCTACTATCTATTTTTCTCATTCTTCATATTATTTATTTCTTTTAATTAAAGCCCAAAACCCATTAACATGAGATTCTTACCCATTAACCCAAAACTCAATTCTAATCCTAACCCTAATCTTATTTTCAAAATCATGATCTTAATAAATCCTAATCCAAATCCAAATCTAGAATCTAATTTAAATATTTAATTCCAATCCAAATTTCCATCCTAATCCTATCTTACTAAATTAAGCAATCTAGCCTAATTAGAGTCCAAGTTCAAAGAACCTAAACATTTCTTCCTCTTCTACCTCAAGAGAAACCTTATCCAACTCTTTCTACCTTCATCCTTCTTTCTCCTCATGAACAAAAGGATCCAGATCTTGAAGTGCAAATTGAGGAGCATGCTAGGAGATCAAAGATCAAGTAAGTAATTTATTTTATCAAAATTTATTTGATATAAATTATTTATTAAAATCATGTACTACTATAATAATCTCCATGAATATGTTTATACATCAAAACCCAACATTAAAATCCAATCTAAGATCTCACTATAAATTTGATGAAGATCAAATAATTTATATTTCCATACTTTTAAAGTTTTTATAAAGGATTTGAAAGAAAATCAAAAAAAAAAAAAGGATTTTTCTTTGGCTGCTCTCGGCCAATGGCCGAGAGCCTGTGCCGCACAGACCCAGGTCTGGGTCTGTGCGGGCCTACCCAGGTGCACAGTGGGCTGGGCGGCCCACTGTGTACAGACAGACCTTAAAAAAAAAAAAAAAAAAGGAATTGCTCCAGCCGGCCTGGCCTGGCCTGGCTGGGCCAGGACCGGCCTGGCTTGGCCCGGGCAAGGCCGCCTGGGCCATAGCATGGGCCCAAAGGCCCTGTTATATAAAAAAAAAAAAAACAAGAGAAAAAGAAATCTGGACCAGGCCTAGGTCCGGCCTGGTCCAGCCTGGACTGGGCTTGGGCCTAGGCTGCAGCTATACATGTATAATTAGGGAAAAAGAAAAAAAAAGGGAAGAAGAAAGAAAGAAAAGTGAATTTGCAATTAAAATAATTAGTTTAAAATATCAAAATAAAATAGAGAAAAATATAAATAATATTCTACAACACTTCTACTTTCTATGATAAAAATCTTAGTCTAATACCAACATAAATTAATCCAAATCAATTACTTTAAAGCCATTTTCCTTAATTGTAAATTCAAACTCGTTAAATATTTTAATGATTAAGTTTATTAAAAATTCAACAAAAATTAGAAATTGGTTTAAATTAAACCTATTAAATTCACTAAACCTAAAGAATCATATTCTAACCCTAAACTAATTAATCAAGATTAAATTCCTTATAACTCTCAAGTAAAATATCTTTTTAAAAATCTAACAATTTCTATTGAAATAATTTATGTAGATTTACTGGAGCCTTATGATTTCAGTGCTTTGGATTTGCGATCGAGTTCAGGTGAGTGTTTCTCTCCCTCTTTCTATTTTCTCTCTCATTATTATATGCATTGGTTTATAGATGTATTTTAATGTGTATGTAGAGTGAATGTAGAACTTGTATACTTTGTTGTGTGAGAGAGAGGAGGCATATACATGTTTTATTGTGTAGAGATCACCGAGCATGAAGGTGGACGGTCATCTCCCGTTTATTTTACATGTTGGATGTATAGGAATATGATATGCATGATTCTTGATACATGTTAGAACACCCATGTTTGTCCTATGTATATCTAGAGTATTGTTGTAGACATAACAAGATGTAGCATGAGGGTAATTGAGATGGATATTAGTGGTAATGACTTGATCTAATAGAACTTAGATGCATGTATATGTTGTGATACCGAGTATTGGGATATCATGTTTGATCTTAATAGAAATGTGAACTCTTGAGGATTTGAGATTTAGAGTTGTATGTTAGAGTGAGGGGATTAGTGCTGATATTGATATATGTTGGGAATGTAAGTTAGATAGGATGACTTTGGATTGATCTGGGACTTATGCTATTTACATTGTATGATGATCAGTAATTAGACCTGACTTTATTAGTTGAGTATTGAGGATATATCAGATATGACTGGATTAGTTGAGTTATGACTTAAATTGATCTTGAGTTAGAGGTTACCCAGGATCTATATTCCTTTTTATTGGAGCCTGTCTTGTATTGTGGTGAGATTGACATTGCAGGCATTTGGGATCTGTTAGATGCTATGTTATTGATGTTGATTATCAAGAGTAGATATTCTAGATTACTTATTGAGGATGTTGACTGTTTAGATATAATTCAATATGTATTGACTTGTTGATCTCGAGGACATACCATATACTTCATGATTGGTTATTGATTATTTCAGTTAACAGAGATGACTTATTATGATGGTGATCTACATCTTGGAGTTTGATAATAGTTATTATTTGATCTCAGTTGTTGAGGGTATAGGATTAGAACATATTGGTGTTGAGGAGAGGACTAATTACAGATTCATTGATATGATAGTCACCGTTTTGGATTGCACTGATACGGACTGATACTTAGTGATTTATGAGAATTGTATTGAGACTATAAGTTGATGGATTAGTTATTGATATCTCTTTAACATGGATGGATGAGATTATGGTCAGCTTTAGTTGAGACTGTTTATTGAGCAGTAGCTAGACTGTTACTGTTATATTATTCATGTTACTGAAAGTTACTGGGAAAGGATTTGTTTGACCGTAACACTCTGTACAGTCCCATTGTTCATCGTATACACGGTTACTGTTACTGTTCACTGTTACTGATATTGTTCACCGTGTATACGATTACTGATTGACTGTTACTATACTGAACTGTTCTGTCACCGTACCGTCCCAGTATTATAAGCAATATGGATATTGATTGTCATGACTGAATTAATTAATAAAGTAATTGAACAACTTACACCGGGATTGGGGAAATTGATGGAGGAGACAGCGTCTGTATTTTGGGTGGACCTAGGATACAGGTTGCGCAGCCGACTGAGGGTTCCACTGCAGGGTTCCTGGGGGATGACTGACATCCCATCTGTACTGTTACTGTTCCACTGTTTCACAGTGAGATTACTGTTACTGTTACTGAGTACCTAGCGGTACGGCCTGGTTCAGCGCCAGGAAACTGAGGCCGTGGTCCCGGGTATGTACGGGACCCACCTAAAGCATGGACAAAGTCTCTTCCATTGATTTCAATAACTTAGGACCCTAATTGACACATGTAGTAGGCGTAGTATGGGATGCGTCTATTACAGGTGGTAATTGGTGTTCGCTGACATAATAAATGAAAATAAACTGTTAATGTATTGTGACTGACATTAATCACCTGACTGTATATTTATATTACTGCGATAGACATGTAACTATAACCCTGACCAGACTTGGATACCAGCCTAGTGACATATGATAGGTTACCTATTGTGACATCAGTTGCTTGCTTACTATTGATCAGTTGTTGCCTATCTTTATTCGTGTTGTTATTATGTTTATTACAGTTCTGTTATTTATCTGTTATATGGCCTCTTTTATCTGTGGTTGCTCTTATTACTATTTATGCACATTGTTTCTTCTGCACGAGCTGTTTACCCTTTACACACACACTCATTATGGTCGCGTTCTGACGACCCTGGATTTGCACGTCCAGCTATTGGACGGTTGTTCTAATGTGCAGGTGTTCGACGAGACTGTACGTCTTGCGAGGGACTGGACGCTCTTTCTTCTATTTCTGGTATTTCACCTCTTTATATTCTGTCTTTTCCTGATTCCACTGTTATCGCTTCAGCTGTCCATTTTCTTGCCATCATTTATGCTGCTATCATTGTGATTGTTATTATATGTATTATTGCAGTGATCATTTAATATTATGCTTCTGATTTATAGCTTGTTCAGGTTACAATTTAGGCTTAGCGTATATACGTGGGGTATTATCCTCGCGTATATACGTTGCCATAACGACTCCGTATTCTTTAGGATCGGGGCGTTACAGAGTGGTATCAGAGCCTAGGTTCGACATAAAAGAGAACCTAGTTCCTGCCTGTAACCTGAGACAGTTATGTTGACACTGCAATATACATATACTATTCATATGATAATATTGACTCCATTTGGAAATTGATCGTCCTCTCTTTTGAAATTCCGTTCTTGATCTGTTGATATTCATGATTCCAACACTTCAATTAGAGTGATTTGGATGTCCATCTTGATTTCATTCTTCTTTCCTATTCATTCCTCCCAATTCTATCTCTTGAGATTGGTCTCTCCGTATTGAAGCTGGTAGCAGAGATCAGAGCGCGCAGCGAAATCGTGGTGTCCCAACGAGGCGACATGGATTCTTATTGTGTTCCCTCTTGGTCTTTGATTCTTTTACCATTCCCTACCTTATTTGAATTTCGAGGACGAAATTTTTATTAAGGTGGGTAGAATGTAATATCCCTAATCTAATAATACTGTATTTTTATTTTTCTACAAGTATTTATTTTATTTTACTAGTTATCTTAGTATTATTTGCTAACTTGATTTATTATCATTATTAGTCTTAGTATTATGTATGACTTGTAAACTCTTATTGCTTATATTTAATTATTTTAAATTATTATTAATGGATAGTATTATTATTTTCATTTCCAAACCCAATAAGTCTAACCCATTCTCCTTTTTATTTCATTTTATTTTCCTTTCATGCTAAGCCCACCTGAGCTAAGCCCACTTCTTATTTTCATTCTTTTTCTCCTTTCTCTATTTTTGTCTAAGCCCATAAGCCTACTATCTATTTTCTCATTCTTCATATTATTTATTTCTTTTAATTAAAGCCCAAAACCCATTAACATGAGATTCTTACCCATTAACCCAAAACTCAATTCTAATCCTAACCCTAATCTTATTTTCAAAATCATGATCTTAATAAATCCTAATCCAAATCCAAATCTAGAATCTAATTTAAATATTTAATTCCAATCCAAATTTCCATCCTAATCCTATCTTACTAAATTAAGCAATCTAGCCTAATTAGAGTCCAGGTTCAAAGAACCTAAACATTTCTTCCTCTTCTACCTCAAGAGAAACCTTATCCAACTCTTTCCACCTTCATCCTTCTTTCTCCTCATGAACAAAAGGATCCAGATCTTGAAGTGCAAATTGAGGAGCATGCTAGGAGATCAAAGATCAAGTAAGTAATTTATTTTATCAAAATTTATTTGATATAAATTATTTATTAAAATCATGTACTACTATAATAATCTCCATGAATATGTTTATACATCAAAACCCAACATTAAAATCCAATCTAAGATCTCACTATAAATTTGATGAAGATCAAATAATTTATATTTCCATACTTTTAAAGTTTTTATAAAGGATTTGAAAGAAAATCAAAAAAAAAAAAAAAAGGATTTTTCTTTGGCTGCTCTCGGCCAATGGCCGAGAGCCTGTGCCGCACAGACCCAGGTCTGGGTCTGTGCGGGCCTACCCAGGTGCACAGTGGGCTGGGCGGCCCACTGTGTACAGACAGACCTTAAAAAAAAAAAAAAAAAAAAAGGAATTGCTCCAGCCGGCCTGGCCTGGCCTGGCTGGGCCAGGACCGGCCTGGCTTGGCCCGGGCAAGGCCGCCTGGGCCATAGCATGGGCCCAAAGGCCCTGTTATATAAAAAAAAAAAACAAGAGAAAAAGAAATCTGGACCAGGCCTAGGTCCGGCCTGGTCCAGCCTGGACTGGGCTTGGGCCTAGGCTGCAGCTATACATGTATAATAAGGGAAAAAGAAAAAAAAAGGGAAGAAGAAAGAAAGAAAAGTGAATTTGCAATTAAAATAATTAGTTTAAAATATCAAAATAAAATAGAGAAAAATATAAATAATATTCTACAACACTTCTACTTTCTATGATAAAAATCTTAGTCTAATACCAACATAAATTAATCCAAATCAATTACTTTAAAGCCATTTTCCTTAATTGTAAATTCAAACTCGTTAAATATTTTAATGATTAAGTTTATTAAAAATTCAACAAAAATTAGAAATTGGTTTAAATTAAACCTATTAAATTCACTAAACCTAAAGAATCATATTCTAACCCCTAAACTAATTAATCAAGATTAAATTCCTTATAACTCTCAAGTAAAATATCTTTTTAAAAATCTAACAATTTCTATTGAAATAATTTATGTAGATTTACTGGAGCCTTATGATTTCAGTGCTTTGGATTTGCGATCGAGTTCAGGTGAGTGTTTCTCTCCCTCTTTCTATTTTCTCTCTCATTATTATATGCATTGGTTTATAGATGTATTTTAATGTGTATGTAGAGTGAATGTAGAACTTGTATACTTTGTTGTGTGAGAGAGAGGAGGCATATACATGTTTTATTGTGTAGAGATCACCGAGCATGAAGGTGGACGGTCATCTCCCGTTTATTTTACATGTTGGATGTATAGGAATATGATATGCATGATTCTTGATACATGTTAGAACACCCATGTTTGTCCTATGTATATCTAGAGTATTGTTGTAGACATAACAAGATGTAGCATGAGGGTAATTGAGATGGATATTAGTGGTAATGACTTGATCTAATAGAACTTAGATGCATGTATATGTTGTGATACCGAGTATTGGGATATCATGTTTGATCTTAATAGAAATGTGAACTCTTGAGGATTTGAGATTTAGAGTTGTATGTTAGAGTGAGGGGATTAGTGCTGATATTGATATATGTTGGGAATGTAAGTTAGATAGGATGACTTTGGATTGATCTGGGACTTATGCTATTTACATTGTATGATGATCAGTAATTAGACCTGACTTTATTAGTTGAGTATTGAGGACATATCAGATATGACTGGATTAGTTGAGTTATGACTTAAATTGATCTTGAGTTAGAGGTTACCCAGGATCTATATTCCTTTTTATTGGAGCCTGTCTTGTATTGTGGTGAGATTGACGTTGCAGGCATTTGGGATCTGTTAGATGCTATGTTATTGATGTTGATTATCAAGAGTAGATATTCTAGATTACTTATTGAGGATGTTGACTGTTTAGATATAATTCAATATGTATTGACTTGTTGATCTCGGGACATACCATATACTTCATGATTGGTTATTGATTATTTCAGTTAACAGAGATGACTTATTATGATGGTGATCTACATCTTGGAGTTTGATAATAGTTATTATTTGATCTCAGTTGTTGAGGGTATAGGATTAGAACATATTGGTGTTGAGGAGAGGACTAATTACAGATTCATTGATATGATAGTCACCGTTTTGGATTGCACTGATACGGACTGATACTTAGTGATTTATGAGAATTGTATTGAGATTATAAGTTGATGGATTAGTTATTGATATCTCTTTAACATGGATGGATGAGATTATGGTCAGCTTTAGTTGAGACTGTTTATTGAGCAGTAGCTAGACTGTTACTGTTATATTATTCATGTTACTGAAAGTTACTGGGAAAGGATTTGTTTGACCGTAACACTCTGTACAGTCCCATTGTTCATCGTATACACGGTTACTGTTACTGTTCACTGTTACTGATATTGTTCACCGTGTATACGATTACTGATTGACTGTTACTGTACTGAACTGTTCTGTCACCGTACCGTCCCAGTATTATAAGCAATATGGATATTGATTGTCATGACTGAATTAATTAATAAAGTAATTGAACAACTTACACCGGGATTGGGGAAATTGATGGAGGAGACAGCGTCTGTATTTTGGGTGGACCTAGGATACAGGTTGCGCAGCCGACTGAGGGTTCCACTGCAGGGTTCCTGGGGGATGACTGACATCCCATCTGTACTGTTACTGTTCCACTGTTTCACAGTGAGATTACTGTTACTGTTACTGAGTACCTAGCGGTACGGCCTGGTTCAGCGCCAGGAAACTGAGGCCGTGGTCCCGGGTATGTACGGGACCCACCTAAAGCATGGACAAAGTCTCTTCCATTGATTTCAATAACTTAGGACCCTGATTGACACATGTAGTAGGCGTAGTATGGGATGCGTCTATTACAGGTGGCAATTGGTGTTCGCTGACATAATAAATGAAAATAAACTGTTAATGTATTGTGACTGACATTAATCACCTGACTGTATATTTATATTACTGCGATAGACATGTAACTATAACCCTGACCAGACTTGGATACCAGCCTAGTGACATATGATAGGTTACCTATTGTGACATCAGTTGCTTGCTTACTATTGATCAGTTGTTGCCTATCTTTATTCGTGTTATTATTATGTTTATTACAGTTCTGTTATTTATCTGTTATATGGCCTCTTTTATCTGTGGTTGCTCTTATTACTATTTATGCACATTGTTTCTTCTGCACGAGCTGTTTCCCCTTTACACACACACTCATTATGGTCGCGTTCTGACGACCCTGGATTTGCACGTCCAGCTATTGGACGGTTGTTCTAATGTGCAGGTGTTCGATGAGACTGTACGTCTTGCGAGGGACTGGACGCTCTTTCTTCTATTTCTGGTATTTCACCTCTTTATATTCTGTCTTTTCCTGATTCCACTATTATCGCTTCAGCTGTCCATTTTCTTGCCATCATTTATGCTGCTATCATTGTGATTGTTATTATATGTATTATTGCAGTGATCATTTAATATTATGCTTCTGATTTATAGCTTGTTCAGGTTACAATTTAGGCTTAGCGTATATACGTGGGGTATTATCCTCGCGTATATACGTTGCCATAACGACTCCGTATTCTTTAGGATCGGGGCTTACAGTGGGGTGGGCAGACCCATTGCGCCTTTGCGCCATTGGGGGATCTATATCGTCGAACATCACCCACACACACGACTAAGTTCGGGGCATGCTTTGATACCACTTGAAGGACTTGGGGCACCATCCCAAAAGACTAGCCTTCTAGGTGGAGTTGCCCAAATCCTTATATACCCAAGACCATCCCCACGTCTAGCCGATGTGGGATTATTTGTTCGACCCAAATCCTAACAATTGTAGGGAGAGAGGAGATAGATGAGATAGAGGAAGATAGCACAGAGATCGGTAGACAAAAGAGCAAGAAACGGCGCATGCAGCAGGCTGCCGGTCGATCGCTCGGTCGACCGGTGTGCACGAGGTGCACAAACACAGAACGATCGACCGCCCGGTCGACCGTTGCATGGAAGCGGTCGACCGCCCAGTCGACCGACTAAAAGGAGCCAAGTCTCAGTTGGAGACGGTCGACCGGCGCGGTCGACTGTGGCATGGGTCAGTCGACCGACCGATCGACCAACAGACGCGTTTTCTGCAGTCCTTTAAGGATTCGGATTCCTTTTCTGTTTGGGATCGAATCCAATTGGGGTTTCCTAAAACCCGAGGACTTTGTGGCTGTAAATAAGGGTTAGAGTCCTCATGCATTGTATCCCTGAAAGTTCCCTCAAATATCTCTCTTGTATTAGTTTGTATTGATTGTTAAATCAATAAAATCTCTCTCTTCCTTGCCCTGAGGATGTAGGCACGTTGCCGAACCTCATTAAATACTGTGTTGATTGCTTTTCTCTATTGTCCTCTGTTCTTGTCGTGTTGGGTACATCTCTGGCTGCATCAGTCTCTACCTGGTTGGTGGATTCCTCAGAGAGATTGTTATCCTGCGCACAACAATTTGGTATCAGAGCATCCCAGGTTAGTCGTGGGATCGTGTGTTGATTCCAAGGGCATCAGTTGCTGTTTGGCGGAGATCGTGTATCGATCTCGGAGCGGCGTTGGGATTGTTTGTGGGATCGTGTGTCGATCTCAAAATAGCGTGTAGATGGCTCGAGGAATCAATTCGAAGGAGTAGATAGTTTTGAAAACTCTTCGAGGGTTTCGCGTGGAGGTAAAGATCCTCTCTTTATCTAGTTTGTTTTATCTAACTCCGTTTGTTTTCGCATTGCTTTGAGGAATCAGTTGAGAAGATGGCTGGAGAAGGTACATCGTCGGGAAAATTCATGAATCCACATCCGCTGAGAATTGATGTGGTGAAGTTCAACGTCACGAACAACTTCGGTATGTGGAGGTGTGAGGTGATAGATGCGCTGACGGCATCAAAACTCGAAGACACTCTACGGTTGGAGAAGAAGCGCGCATCAACAACGGAAGAAGATTGGGACAAGATGAACAGAACGACGTGTGGCTTGATCAGGTCTTGTTTGACACAAGACATCAAGTATCATGTGTTACATGAGACATCTGCGAGGTAGCTGTGGGAGATCTTGGAGAAGAAGTATCTGACGAAAAGCATAGAATCACGGTTATAGTTGAAAAGTAAGCTTTATAGTTTTCAGATGCAAAGATGATGCTCCATTAATGAACACTTGAATCGCTACACGAAGTTTCTTACAGATCTAGTTAATGTGGATGTGAAGACCAATGAAGAGGATAAGGCGGTAATTCTTTTGAACTCTCTTCCTGTAGATGAGTATGAGACCTTTACTCTTACATTGATAAATGAAAGAAAATCCCTTAGCTATGCTGAGGTGTCTGCTGCTCTTATGAGTTATGAAGCAAGGAGGCAGGATAGACAGTCTCCTTCAGAGAGCACAACTATAGAGGCATTGACGGTAAGAGGCAGGGGTTCTAATAGAAAGGGAAGAGATGATCAGGGAAGATTAAAGTCCAGATCAGGCTTCAGAGATCTGAAGAGGAATCAGTGCGCCTTTTACAAAGAGTTAGGGCACTAGAAAGTTATTGCCCGAAGGCCAAAGGTAAGAAGATGGAGTCAAACACCAAGGCGAATCTCGCACAGGTGGATGGATCGGATTCAGACTCATCGGTATTCTCTCTCTGTTACTACTCCTACTGTTGATTACTCAGATAATGCTGAGTAGATCTTAGATACCGGAGCCACCTATCATGTGTGCCCGAACAGGGCCTGGTTTTTTAGTTTTTAGAAGTTAGATGGATGTTACACGGTCATGGGTGATGATCATCCGTGTAATATAGAAGGGATGGGTACAGTGCGTATCAAGATGGAAGATGGGATAGTACGAGAATTGAAGGAGGTGAGATATGTACCTCAACTCAAAAGGAATCGTATCTCTGTTGGCACATTGGAAGCGTTGAGTCTTGTGGTATCTATACGAGATGGTGTTCTCAAGATGACCAAAGGCTCAATGGTGGTTATAAAGGGCGTCCGTCGTGAAAATCTCTACTACATGAAGGGTAGTACAGTTACAGGTCAGGTGGAGACATCTAGTTCTTCAGATGATGGTTGCACAAAGGTCTGATAGATGAAGGTCGGACATGGAGGTGAAAAGTCTTTGCAAACTCCTGCAAAGAAGGGATCATTGGAAGGTATTGCTACCTGCAACTTGGTTGGTGAACACAGCGTTCTGGAAAAGAAGAAGGTGAAATTCAGCACCAGTACTCACCGATCAGAAGGTCTTCTTAATTGTATTTACGTAAACGTTTGGGGACCTGCTAAGACTGCATCGCTTGGAGGTCACAGGTACTTTTTCTCTTTTATTGATAATTTATCTAGGTATTGTTAGATATATCCCTTGAGACAAAGGTGTGAAGTCCTAGATATGTTGGTGAAGTGGAAAGGAAGAATGGAGAAGCAGACAGGTAAGAAGATTAATGAGCTACAGATTGGTAATGTTGAAAGAGATGCGAACCAATTCCTACGATTTGGCCAGAACACTGGTATTGGTACTCACTTCACAGAAGGTATACATGGGTTGGCTAAGGAAATAAACCGTTACTTACTAGAGAAGGTTCGGTGCTTGTTGTCTAATGCAAAATTAGACAAATCATTTTGGGCTGAGGCGATTGTGTATGCTAGCCATCTCATAAATGAATCGATTGCGATAGGAGGTAAAACTCCATTGAAAATTTGGTTTGAAAAAGCTGCTCAAGATCATGGTTTGCTGCGGGAATTTGAAAGTCCGACCTACTTCAGTGCCAAAGATAGCATGGTGAATTCGCGAGCAAAGAGGTTTGTGTTTTTAGGTATCAAGAGAAATATGAAAGGTTACAAGTTATGGGACCCTGAAAACAAGAAGATCGTGTTGAGTCAGCATGTCACGTTTGATAAGACTTCAGTGTTGAAGTCTACCGTCTCTCAGCAGGTGGAGAGGACGAAGACCATGGAAGTATCGCAGCGGGTGGAGGTTGATGCTACTCCACCATCTCCAGTTGGTTCGACATCAGTGAAGACTTCACCGGATGTGACACCGGGTGGAGATCCTGTAGCCAGGGTTGATGCTGAACAGGTTGAAGACATTGATGAGAATGTCTAATTGCTTGCAGCCATTGGAACTAAGGTAAAACCACGCACATAGGTGAAGAAGCATGAATATCAAGCTTGTGACCACGATAAGCTTAAGGTGAAGGCCGTTGTTCTCCATGACGGTAGTGAGGAGATTCATATGACTCAGCCAGATAGGTTCGCTGCTGAAGATTCAGGTACAAGTGCTTGAGCTTGATAGAGCTCATTGGAATGAACTACGGTTGGCTTGATCCTTTAGGCAAGGTACGTAGGCAGCCGTAAAGGCGCAGCCACATTTTAATGATGTAACCCGTATGAAGCTGTTTGGGTTCTCGAGAAGCTGATTAGGACTTCACGTAGAGGTGGAGAGTTGGACTTCACGTAGAGGTGAAGCATTGTGATCTCGATAAACAGTTGATCTTCTGGTGAGAAGATGGTTAAGCTTACATAAGGGGGTGTGCATCCAGTTTGTTGAAGCCGATGATGGTGTTCGGTGTGCTCTACTCAGACTTGGTTGGACCGTCAGCTGAAGACATGTAGACTGGATAGAGCCAGTCAGTTGGAGAGTTAGTGTTGACTCATGATGAGTTCTTCATGAGGACATGTAGTTGCTGAGTAGGAGACACATTCGGTGATCGGCATGTATGGAAGTTCTCCTAAAGTGAAGTATAGGGAAGGCATGTGTGGTGCATCCCAGTTGATAGCTGAGCTAAAGGTTCCAAGACGAGATCGTGTGTCGATTTCGTCGAGATTGTGTATCGATTTCGCCGAGATCGTGTGTTGATTTCGTCTGGAGCGCTCAAGCCGAGATCGTGTGTCGATTTTGCCGAGATCGTGTGTCAATTTCGCCAGGTGATAGACTGGAGTTCGTTAGAGATCGTCTCAGATTTGAAAAATCTTCACCGAGGTGGAGAATTGTAGGGAGAGAGGAGATGATGAGATAGAGGAAGATAGCACAGAGATCAGAAGACAAAAGAGCGAGAAACGACGCATGCAACAGGCTGCCGGTCGACTGCCCGGTCGACCGGTGTGCACGAGGTGCACAAATGCAGAACGGTCGACCGCCCGGTCGACCGTTGCATGGAAGCGGTCGACCGCCCGTCGACCGACTGAAAGGAGCCAAGTCTCGGTTAGAGACGGTCGACCGGCGCGGTCAACCGTGGCAGGGGTCGGTCGACCAACAGACGCGTTTTCTATAGTCCTTTAAGGATTCGGATTCCTTTTCTGTTTGGGATCAATCCAATTGGGGTTTTCTAAAACCCGAGGACTCTGTGGCTTTAAATAAGGGCTAGAACCCTCATGTATTGTATCCCTAAAAGTTTCCTCAAGTATCTCTCTTGTATTAGTTTGTATTGATTGTTGAATCAATAAAATCTCTCTCTCCCTTACCCCGAGGACGTAGGCACGTTGCCGAACCTCGTTAAATACTGTGTTGATTGCTTTTCTCTATTGTTCTCTGTTCTTGTCGTGTTGGGTACATCTCCGGCTGCATCAGTCTCCGCCTGGTTGGTGGATTCCTTAGAAAGATTGTTGTCCTGCGCACAACATTTAGAACCTTGGAAGGCCTTACAAATGGTTGCTTGCATCTGAACTTAGGATCCTGTAATCCTTGCAGAATGTTAGTCAATCACGCCTTTCTTTGTGTAAAACTACAATTTTTCAGTTTAGGTAACTTGTTTTCATATGCAAGATATACTGTAAAAAACTGAGCTTCAACCAAATTAGGCTATACGTAGCTAGTCTGCACCCTCTAAATCATAAGTCCCTTTTCTAATGGTTGTGTAAGACTGACTAGAGTGAACTGAATTATAAGCATATATTGATCTGTCTATATTTTTTTCTTGTTGGAAAGTGTTTTGTTTGGTTATTTGGCTCATATTACTCCACAAAATGACAAAAATGATCCAATTCTCTGGAAATTTTGTCATCTTTAGCCTTTCTTCAATATTTTTTTTGAGCTTTATGTCCCCTCGAAACACAAAACATGCACAATTTGAAAGCCCTCCATGAGATAAAGAAAGATTTATTTACACCTCTACGTGAATCTGCCAAGTCCATTTTAAACCAGATTAAATTAGTGGCAGTATCTCCCTCATCGTGCACTCGTTCCATTATGTCGAGCACTTGAGTGGCTTGAGCCCCCACTGAAACTTATGTCTGGCCAAGCATGAAATTGAGTGTTAAATGCATTAGCCCTATCGTATGCCTATGATATTCTAAGGTGTCATTTTTCTCATAAAACATTCCAAACGGTACATATTGGATGCGGAAAGGTAAGTAATTTCTCTTCAAGGAAAGTGTACGTCCTCAGAATAATTTGAAGATGTAATATGTATATGTGCTTCTGTATAAAATTAAATTTTGACCGTGTGTACTTACACAGCTTAGTTGCACGGGCATCACGTGTGCCAAAAGCTAGTGAGCTTAAACTCTATAGCCAATACTAAAGGTCTCCCTCCCTAATTGTCAACTAGCTTTACACTTTCTATGGCAAAAGCCCCTTTCTTGTTTCTCATTTGCTTGGACGGTTGATGTCATCGATGTTGTCAAGTTAACAGATTGTGACAATGATGATTTGAACAGAAGATGACAAAAGTTAAAGTGACCATTAAGCAATGTCATGTGTTCACCCACGTATATCCAATGGTAATTTCACATTCAAGGTAGGTGGTGTATTTTATCTTTTGAATGGTAATCCTAACCCTTCATCCTTCTTCCCCACCCCTGCCAAAGTAAGAATAAGAAAAAGAAAGTCCACCAGAAAAAAGAAGTTTAAAGTTAATTTAGGCGTTATGCTAAAGACAAAGCTCGAAACAATCCGGCTCAATCATATTTTGAATTGTATCCAGAAACAACAATATTAGATTATCAACTTTACAACACCTTGAGCCACATAGAGTGTACCTGATCCTATTGAACGCTCTTTGTTAGAAACTAACTAGAGCACCTAATGAATCTTAAGCTAAATAGTTGCTTAATCTTTCATTGTATAGCAAGACATTTTCTGATTCTCATTTATGATAGAACCATATAGATAACCTGGCCATGGAGAGCAGACATATTGCTGATATTTGACATTCTACACTGTATCATGATAACAAGAATGACACAACAAACAACAAAAAGCATGGAACTTGTTTATTTGGTAATGATGGGTTGTTTTGTTAATTAACTTATAAATTGTTGGTTTTCATTTTGTTTTAAATTGTAGTACTGATATATTTATATTGCCCATAAGTCAAATATATGTGTTGCTGTCTGCCAAAGGACCTATTTAAAGATCTTTGCCAGTGATTTTTTTTTTTTGGGGGCATCCGATGAACATGTTTAAAACCAGTAAAAGGATTTTTGCTAAATCATTCATGTTATTTGGTAGAACTTTTTAAGGGGTAAATGGTATTGATTGGTTATTTCTTTTGTTTGGTTCTTCCTTGAAGGGAATAGATAGTCTTTTCTTTCCTCTGGGCATCCTCCTCCTCATATTATCATCACTGTTTTTTTTTTTGAAGTTTCTATCATCAGGGTAACATTCTGTGGGTATTGATCTTTTTTTATCTCCCTCCCTGGGTATTGATCTTTTTTAATCTCCCTCCCTCCAGGTGATATGGTAGAATGGATGTTGGACTGGTTAGCACTCACATGGTGACAGCTATAAATGTTTCAGGTGCAAATTCTTCATATTCAGAGGGTGCCTTTGCTGCCTTGCTGCTACATTCATCTTGCTCATTGAAACAGGCAGCCAACAATGCTTATCCAATCAAGCAGCCAAAGCAGCCAACAACTATTCCTTGGTTTTACCAACGATGATCATGTTTGTTAAGCTAAATTGCTTTGTGGATGTAAATCACTGTATGTTGTGATGTTGGCTTTGCTTCTAAACCATAATATATGATTCTGCAGGTTGGCTGCTTTGGATGAGTTGAGGGAAAACCTTGTAAACCCTCAAAATTATGAAATTCCTACTTTGCTCAGTGTTTCAAATTTCATGTTTTGCCTACCCTAATCTAAATGCTACTTTTTACCGGAAACAATTTTATCACAATAAACAACCTAGACATTCTTAGTTGTTGTTCCTACGACTTTCAAATGGAAGAAATGAGGAAATAAATTTTCATTGTAGCATTGCATTAGCCTAAATAATTTATGGTTATTGGGAATTCGTTCGTTTTTGCTCTTTGGCTGTATTCGTGTCTTAGGGTTGAATGCAATTGCCTACAACTTTCTTCCACCCTAATTCTTGATCTGGGACAATTTTGAAAATTTGGTTTTATGGTTAAAGGAGCTTCAATTGCATGATTGCCAAGTAGAATTTCAGGACTTAATGGCGATCTTGTGTCCTTAATGAAGTTCCTGTGACCAAAAGTTTCCTTGGTTAAGAATTTGACACAATTTAGAGAGGTTGACAGTCTGCAATAGTTTTTGTAAAATTTGTAAATCTTTCAGACAGCTTTATGCTTCATTGCTGATGCTATCTTTATGGGAAAATTTTCAGATGATTTGGTTTGAGTTGATTCAATGTTTCATAAATGATTTTGAATTATATATCAAAATAAATTTGCACTAGATTACATGACATATACTTCAATTGAAAGAGTATTATATCAAAAACTGGGTAGGTTCTCTTTTCCTCATAAGAACTTATTTTTTCAAGTTTTATAAATGTCGCTTGGGTTGTTCCTTTGCCATTGGTTGAGGGTGGTTGCCCATTTCCATCATATATTCTTTTTCTGGGTTGCAGGTGAATAAATTTGTGTGGACATTGGAAGTGTGTTGCCACTTGCCATTGTATGGACAGTATAAGTTCTCTTATGTTAGCAGTCCTTCATGAAACTAGCTGGACTTCAAGAAGTGTACATGTAGTATCTGGACTCTGGTAGTTGGTTGGCAAAAGAGAGAAGAGGAAAGGGGAGGGAAAGGGGGAGCTGAACGCAGAGTGCTGGCAAAGGCATTCTCCTGCCCACCATCTTTCCTTTCTCATGGAAACACAAGTATCAGAGGCAAGGAAGAAAAGGGAAAAGGGAGCATCAAAAAGGGTATGCTCTTTTTCAACTACTCAATCACGAGATATCCTTGACGCCCTTTAAATTCCTGACTTGTCTGACTGTTTATTGAAAACGGTAAAGAGAAGGGAAGAAGATACCTGTGTTCTCTTTTGCTGTAGATTTTCTGTCATTGGATGTTTTGGATAATGTCTGGTTTCTTCATCTGAGACTACTCTACTCTCCCTCCTTCATACCAAGAATTGTGAAGAGGGGAAGACAAGAAGAACACGGATGCTTCAAGAAATAGCCTCTCTTTATCTTCACGGCAAGTTTCTCTTTGTTATTCTCTGATTCCAACCCTTTCCCTTCAATGCCCTTGCCTTCAGCAATCTAACTTATTCAACTTAACCAAAGAAGATGCAGCAAGAAGCCTTTCTTCAATTTCTTTTGGATTCTTATCGCATTCCACAACTTCTTCACATGCACATTCTCATGTCTTCAAAACCCATTAAAGTTTCTTCTTTGCTTACTTGAATAGTTTGCTTTTCTTCTTAAAAGTTTTCCCCTCTGCACGAAGTTGTCAGTATTTTTCTGAGTTCCTCACCCTGTCAGTGTAAACTATGTCTTTTGAACCTGCAGAACTCAATCGTTCATACTTCACTTGCTATTCTTCTAGAAGGATGCAGTGGGAAGTCTTCCACTGTCTCAGCCTTACTTCTCTTTCAGCTAGTTTCCCATAACCAGGCCCATTGGCTTTCTTGGGTTGGGTATAAAATGGCTTCTTGTTTTCTCCGAGCCTTGAGGCTTGGGAAGAAGGACAGGGCCAGTGCGATCTCCTTACCTTCTCCTCCTCCTCCATCACTGCCTTCTTCTTCTTCTTTCAGAACTTCCTCGTTGCCTAGAAGGAATAACCTCTCTCCTGAGTTGGAGATCATGGAGAAGAGGAGATCGGACAGTCTGGAATCCTGGTCGATGCTATTGGATCCTGCAAATCCAGAGGGCTTCGAATCAAATTCAGGAGGAGAACGCGAGGAATGGATGGCTGATCTTTCTCAACTCTTCATTGGAAATAAGTTTGCTTCCGGTGCACACAGTAGGATCTATCGGGGAATCTATAAGCAGAGGGCCGTGGCGGTGAAGATGGTCAGAATACCTGACCAGGATTCGCAGACTGGAGAGCGGCTCGAGGAGCAGTTTAAATCCGAAGTTGCATTCCTCTCTCGACTGTATCACCCAAATATAGTGCAGGTTAGTAGAAAGTCTGGTTTCTTTAAAGTTTGTTTAATTGGTCTAGGCTTCGGGCCCTGTCTTTGTTATGATTTATATCTTATGAATCACTGACCATGGCAGAATTTGTCATTAGTAGGTATGCACCAGGAACCTAGATTTGTTTTCCTACATAACTTTATGGAAATTGCTTGATGTGAATTTCTATCAATACTTGAAGTCAACAAAAGTTATAATTTGAATAAATGTTACTCTGAATCTGACATAACAAAAGCCATAGAATCTTAAACTGCAGATTTGTAATAAACAATTTTCTGTATGAACCAACTGCATTCTACTAAGGTAGACATGCATATGCTAACTTTTGAAATAAGCCAACAACCACCACAGTCACAAACTTTACCCAAAATTTCTTGGTCGGTTGCATTAGTTCCTTTTTGCGACATAATCCAAATATTCTGGTAAAAGATTCATTAGATGCATTCATTCATGCACACAAAAAGACAAAGTCACGAACCTTGATAACGTCTTTCATTTCTTAGTGTTCAGCGTTCTCTTTCATCCACTACGCGTAGCTTCCTTCTAGTTCTCATTTTCCTTCTTGCTTCTTTCATTCCTCATCTGCATTCTTCCATCATGGCTTCTGGTTTCAGATTTATAGTGTTTGGCCAGCAGGAGGACCACGGTGAAAAAAAATTTGCACTTGCATACAAATGAGTATGTTATCTGCAGAGTTTGTTTGAGGAAAATACCATCTAATTAGTGCTTATGAGGTTTGGACCTGAAAGTCCTTCTAGATTATGCATCACTCCTCTCACTTTTCTTCACAATTAGGCTTAACCACAATGGAATTGGCTTATTTTTTGGGAAAAAAATTAAGCATTATTCTTAATTGGCATATTCACATATGCAGGTGGTGGTTCTGAAAACACAAGTACCATTAATACTCTTCTCTATCATTTGTATTTTTTCAGGCAAATATCATCACTTCGAAGTAACATCCTTCCTGAAACTGGTAGCTGTGAAATGTCATTCAGATTTTGGCACTGTCAATTGACAAGGCATTTCACCCTGGATATATCCAACAATATGTAGGGCATAAAGGGAATCTTGTCTTGAAGCCAAAATAGTCTACATAATTCAAGCACTTATCTGATATCTTCCATTTGGTTTACACACTTGAATATGAACAGCATAATGATATACACTTCCAAAGCCTCAGGCTTCTTTTCATAGTAAAATTCTTTTGGTCGAGTCTGCAACAGATATATTGTAAATCTCCAGCTTCTTTCTAGTACTCGAACATATTATATGTTTTATACCAATATATAATTGCACACAACTTCTAGAAGATAGGGAACCTAGTTACAGGGCCATTTGTTAAGGAATCTGGTGTTGCAAATTCAAGTTGAGCCCCACATAACAATAGGATGAAAGCCTTTGCATCTGATGCTCTTGGGGAAAACAAGGAATTTACCTTGTTCTTTGCTTTTTCCCCAATTAATGAACACAGATTGAGGCAGTAAAAGAGGATGTGATAGTTGTTATCTTAACATAGGAGACGATGGCTCTTAAAAGAGCCAATTGGAGAAAAAGGATTCATGTGGCTGATCTCAAATATTTAGAACAAACCCTTTGTCGCTGACATGTTGTCGCTGTGTTGTTGTTGTTGTCGTTGTTGTATAAAAGAATTATAAGATGTTGGCAAGTACCGTTCGACCACATGCTCTGAAAAGCTACTTCTGAGCTTTAGTAACAAAAAGCTCCGTTAGCTAGAGCTTGCCTTCAACCTGTTTGTAGTGCACTCATCTTAATTTGTACAGCTCCCTTGTGAAAGCCAAAGGCTACTAGTATATCTCATCTCCAAAATCCACTTGTAAAAGCTTTTCCTATCTGTTTTGACAATGACTATTATTCTAAATTAAATCCCATCCTTTTTTAATGTGGAAATCCAAAATTTGGTGGTATGGTTTGTTTGTTTGTTTTTTTTTAATATATTCATGGGACCATGCACTTAAGGTTTAAAAGGGTTAAATGTGTTATATTGATGTGATAAAGGCGGATCGCAATCACCGTCAAGCAATGAAAAATGAAAATAAGATTCTGAAAGGAAGAAAACAAGAAAATGGGGATTAGGGTTTAAGAAAAGGATAACTTTGAGCTTCACATTCCTTACACCACGGACTTCACACCTCTTACACCACGGGCTTCATACCTCAATCTCAAGAGTTCAAGCGCTCACGAAATTTAAATTGAAAATTTTAATTCATTCATTGCCTACCAACAAAAAAGCACTGTGGCCTATTTATAGGCTCCACAAGAGTTCAGTTCTCAAATATAATTTATGTGATACTAAAAACACAATAAAAGTAACAAATGAGCTTAAAAATAAACTAAGACATAAAAGCAACTAGAAGCTGTTGTGATGTCCTCATCACTTCCCCCGGGTGAGAGAAATTCGACTCTGTCGAGTGACGGCTCCCCTCAAGAAGCATCTCAATTGAGTTATGGTGGTAGTCGTGAAATCACTAGTGCGTCACATCAAGACCAAAGCGGTGAGGTGAAATTAACTTCCATGAGAAACAACTTACCATCGATGAAAGCTCAAACAAGATACATACATTATAACAAGTCAACGCAGTTCTACTGAATCTAACCCATATATCAAGGTATCAATCTCATGTGAAACTATCTCCTGAATAAAGATCTGCAAGGGGTCATACACATCAGAAGATCTCAATAATAATGAGACTCTTATAACTGCTAAAGATGGTACTAACTCTGTGGTAGGTTCTGCTAGAAGATCTACAAAAGTCTCAATATAGAGCTTTTCAACTTCTATGGATTGTGAGAAAATCTCTTCAACAACTTCTGACTCTAGCTTTGGATCTTCAACAAATTTTACTCTGGCTCTGGTTCCTCAACTTTTATCTCGATAAGGACAGGAGGTTCTGCATCTGTAACAACCTTTGCAGCCATGCTTTCTAGAATCTTTTTCATGCCAGCTAGGATCTCCTTATATTCAATGACTAGATCTATGAATTTTGGTCTCTCGAGCTCGAGCTCATGATCAACATTAGGTTCTTCACAATCTGCCTCAGATGCATGAAGAAAATGTTAAGCATACCGAGTATAAAAAAATCCTATAAGATAGACCAGCATTGATAGAGTCTATGATTGTCTATCTACCACAAATCAGCTTCTCTAACCAGCTTCATTTGGGCATAGCGGCATTTCTACTTAGCGCAGTGTTTTATGGCAAAATTATGTACCGGATACCGGATACCGAATGATATATCACGATATGGTATTAAATACCGGTTGAAATATCAATAGTAAATACATATAAGATATTATTAAAAGAAATAAGTTATTATCCAAACATCATATAAAAACATTATTGAAATACCATAATGAACATAAAATAAAATAAAACAATCTCTCAAATAAAAAATAATAATTATTATCTAAATAAGTAACTATAAGGGCCGATATATCTGATATTTCATCTCGGATATCGGCCGATATATCGGCCACGTGGCAATATATCGGTTGATATCGGTCCAAAATGATATCCAGTAAATTTTTGCACTTATCGTATCATTTTGGATAAAATACCAGTATCTCGGCCGATATACTGGTATATCGACCGATATTTAATATAATGTTTAGACGTCAGGGAGAAATAACTGAAGAAATTTTTTAAATGATTTTCTCAATTTTCATACTCATAATGGTCACTAGAATCTCAAAAATATAGGATAGCCGCATACATATCCCGTTCATCTTCCTTGTCATCAACATTAGTATTTATATATCTTCCATAAAAGTAAAATTTCATGAACAAACTTTCAGCGTATAAAGATCAAAAGTTACCCAAGAATCACTGCCTTTCTGCTGTCCCAATACTGTAAAATCTTTCTCCTGGCTCTGAAACTCAATTACGGACCCAATGCTTCGAACAGAGCTCGAAACTGACTCCGAACGGGTGAGAAACAACCTCTGGACTGCTATGCGTTGATCTACTGAGCAGATTCTGGTAGACGACTAAAACTCAAACCTAAATGTGAAGACTATAAACGCATAGTACTGATCTCCATGAATCTGCTGCTTTGAAAACGGCTCGATTCGAGCTTGAAACGAGCTCAAAATGGCTTCCGGAAGAACTAATCTATAACTGAATTGAGCTCGGCTGAGCTCAGTACTGAGTCAACCCGCCGAGTCGATTTGCTCCGAGTCAGCTCGGTTGAGTCGCGACTTTGGATCGGCTCAGTCTGAGCCGACGACTCCGAGTCGGCTCAGCTGGCCGATCGATGGCAGCTCAAATATGGCTTGGGCCGGTTCGATGAGCTAATGATGTCAGTGGGGAAGCCGATGATGTCAGGGCTTAGCTAGTCTGGGTCGGCTCAAATAGCCGGTTCTTAGCGGGTCAGGTCTACAGCCGGCAGGGTCGGATCCGCAGTAGAACGAGTCGGGTTCAATCGAGTTTGAAAACTCAAACCCAACTGAATATACCCACCACTTTCTTCTTATGAACTACCGGTCGATGAACCCAACAAGATGAGAGACGGCGGCGAAGGCAGGTGATGGCGGCGGAGATCAACGTTTGTCGGTGGGAATTGAGGCTCGTCGGCATGGGCGTCGAGGTGATGAGGTAGATTCGGTGATAAGGTGGATCCGGTGGTGAGGTAGATCCGGCATGTAAAGCTAATTGAGCTCTCGAGGCGGCGGTGATGTAGATCCTGTAATGGTGGAGTACGGTGAAGTCGAGGACTGTGACGATGTTTGGGGTTGACCGCGAACCTCCGGCGAGCTTGGATATTGATGACCAGGTTGGATCTTGAGGCGGTGGTGGGGGTTGGTGACTAGTGATGGAGAGGCGGCGGGAGGTGGTGGTGCAGGCGGATGTTCTTGAGATTGGAGAGTACGTCGTGGAGGTGGGGGTGATCGGCGTGATTTGGCTACAGGTGGGAGGTGGCGACGGTGGTGAGAAAGAGGAAGAAGAAGATGATGAAGAGGAAGATGGAAGAGAACTGAGGAAGAGGGCGACGACATTCTGAGTGGCAGAGATTGTGATGAACATGACTTTTTTTTTATTTTTAGAGAAGGAAGATTCACATTATGGATTTAGATTTTTTTTTGAGATTTTTGAAGGAATTTTGTAGAATTTTGCTACAGTAATTTTTTAGATTTGTTCTAAATTTATGATTTCAGATTTAGAAGTAGGATTTTAGGAGAAAATTTTGAAGGAGATTGGGACCAAAGTTCTGATACTAAACTAATGTAATACGGGTGGATTGAGTTTTGAAAAAAAGAAAACAAGAAAATGGGGATTAGGGTTAAAAAAAAGGATAACTTTGGGCTTCACGCCCCTTACGTCATAGGCTTCACAGTCCAATCTCAAGAACTAAGACTTTAAGAAATTTAAATTGAAATTTTTTAATTCATTCATTGTCTACCAATAAAAAAGTACTGAGACCTATTTATAAGCTCTACAAGAGTTCAGTTCTCGGATATAACCTATATGGTACTAAAAACACAATAAAAATAATAACTAAACTCAAAAATAAACTAAGACATAAAAGCAACTAGAAGCTAGTGTGATGTCCTCATCATATGTAGTCCTTGTAATTTTAATTATTACAAATATATGTATATACATAGGTCTAGAGTGTCGCCATTACTATGTTGAGTATACATGTCCATCCTAGTAGCATGGGCACTTTATATGTCAAGCCGTGTTGTGTGAAACATATGGGTCAAACATTTATCAAATAAAATACTTTTATTTTACATGTACTTTTTAGAATTTGTCGGGTATCAGTGTGTCGTGTCATGCTTTCGTCGGCATGTCTGTCTCATAGACAGGGTATCCAACAGATCTTTGGCTAAAAGGATTTATTTTTATGGAAGTTGTTTTCTAAGTTGAAAGTTAATTTTCTTTGTTTACTAAATGTCAATATGTTGAACCTTGTTGCTTCCAAAGGCACTTCTGTGAAATGAAGATTTTTCCCTTTTGTTTATTCGTAAGAGCGCCGTGGTGGAAAACTTTCATGATATAAGGTTGTTCGGCTACTGACCATATGGTGCTTGGTAATGTTTCTTCTGACACGGGGAGTAAGGAGGAGATGCCGCTTCACCTGACTTCCTAACTTCAAAAAACCGTTAAAATTGAATTTCTGTTAAAGGGACAGACAAATTGTCTCTTTGAGCAGTGAACTATTTCTATTAATGGAACAATTGATTGATTCTTCTTTATTCACCAATTTAAGAATAGTGCATTTGTATTGATGTCATTAAATTCCTTTATCTTTAATTGTTGTTTCAATCGAGTTTATAACAAGTTGATCTAGCACAAAATAATACTGATGCAAATCTTCTTTTCTTTTTGATAAAAATTTCAGTTCATAGCAGCATGCAAGAAGCCTCCTGTGTACTGCATTATAATGGAATATATGTCTCAGGGAACTCTTAGGATGTATCTCCACAAGAAAGAGCCATATTCTCTATCTACCGAAACTATTTTGAGACTAGCCCTTGATATTTCTCAAGGAATGCAGTATCTTCATTCACAAGGTGTGATTCACAGAGACCTCAAGTCTGATAATTTACTCCTTAATGATGAAATGCGAGTCAAGGTTGCTGACTTTGGCACTTCGTGTCTGGAGACTCAGTGTCGGGCATCCAAAGGTAATATGGGAACTTACCGTTGGATGGCTCCAGAAATGATCAAGGAAAAACCATACACAAAAAAGGTTGATGTTTACAGTTTTGGGATTGTGCTGTGGGAACTTACGACAGCTCTTGTTCCATTTCAAGGAATGACCCCTGTGCAGGCTGCTTATGCTGCTTCAGAGAAGGTAGGTGCTAGCAATTCAAATTCAAGATGCTCAATACAGTCTAGATTAGTCCTCTCCATCCACATTTTTTCCTTGTATTGTTTTTGCATTTAAAGCTGAGTGCTAGAACCTAAGATTAGCTTTTTTTTTTTTTTTTTTTTGTCAGCATACTAATTCTTTCTCTCTCTCTGTCTGAGTTTTAAAGTATTACCAAACTCACTCCACATGCTTGAGAACATACTTCGACAAAATGGTTTTATTTATTTCAGATTAACTATTATATTAAATTCTTGATATATCATGTTGGATATATAATAGTATTTTCTATATTTTTTAAACATGCAACAAATTAAATCATAAATCTTCTTTCAAGCGAAATACTTGCAATAACAGCATGCAACTAATATAACAGAAATAAAAGAAAATTAGATTGCTGGTCTGGGGTGACAGTCGTGCAGAATCACTGCCCTAAAAGATAGATGGCTAGTCCATCATCCGGACCTTAGAAGTCATAAAAGCTTCCCCGGTAGTTCACCAATACCCAGCTCAGGACGATGAGCTAGGTCTCTGCTCAGACGGAGATTCGTTGCCCAGAAATAAAATGAAAAACTCTAACAGAATTTTGTAATAAAGAATTGTAGAGGAGAGAGATAGAGTTAGGACAGAATGAATGTAGCTGTTCTTACCTGTACCAGAATGAACTGGAGAAGGAGTATTTATAGTTTCTCAGAGTCCAGCAGTTGCAACAGCCCCCGCTTCAAATCTGCACACATTCATGCGATCGCGATACACGCGAGCAGATGCAAAGTACTGGGTCAAACCGAACAGAAAATCCCAAAAAATCTCAAACTGAATTTTTTAAATAAAATGAAAAAACAAAAAAATTCAGGTTCAAGAACCCCTGAATCGAACTGCATTCGTGTCCGTAGGTTGTGGGCGCACGCCACCCGAACTCGAACCCAGCTCAGCCCGGTTTGGATCGGCATGCGCGCGCGCGTGTGGGGATGTGGCCCATGACCCAACACTCATAACAATAGGCATTGGAGAAATTAGTATATATAATACTCAACCTCCCATCTCATATCCAATGCGGAACTAAAACCAAAGCTAAATAAGAGAAAAACTCAAGTTTTCCCTTAAAATTCAAAACACATCTAATATTCCCTGTAAAACTTAAGTTTCAGGGAAGATAAAATAAATCAACAATAAATAATAACTTAGTGAATTTATCACCATCTGAGAGACATAGTGGACTACGCCTATGACTAGCCTCTTTTACTAGATATTGATAGAATACATACACAGTAAGTCTCCATCTATTGAGCGAGCGGGTTGAGCGTTACAGACCATGCTCACAATAACTGACTCATGAGAGTTTTTAGGGGTCAATCTTGCCTCTACAATTGCAGTCATCACGGTTTCTCTCACGTAGGTACATCCTCCAAGGGTACTATAGCTGGAGGATGGCATACCCTCCACACTATATGCGTTAAACTTATTAAGAGTTAAACTCATCCTTATCTAACTGTATTATAAGAGCATCATCACCATAGAGAAGGGGTAGTAGCTACAATGCTACATATATGATATAAACATATCCGGGTCAATGCTCCACACGAGTATCACTAGTTTAGCTTGTTTCTACCATATTGAATCTCTTTCATGGAATTAACTCCCAATCAAGTAGGTTAGGTTCCCGCTGTCGGTGAACTCTACTATGAGTTTAAGCCTATCTTCCTCGATGATCCTAGGACTACATTCCTAAAAAGACCCTTAGTTAATAAGTCAGCAATATTCTTCTCAGACTTTATAAAGTCCAGAAGCACAATTTTGCCTAATAGTCGCCGAATAGACTTCAGTCTGATTTGAATATATCTGTTCATCTTCTTATGGATATTATCTTACTTTATAATCTCAATGGTGGATCTTGAGTCAGTATGAACTGAGATAGGAAGTATAGGCTTAGGCACGATAGAGAATTCTGACAAAAAATTCTTTAAACTTTCAGCTTTTATACAAGTAGCGTCCAAAGTTATAAGCTCAGACTCCATGGTGCTCATAGCAATCACTGTTTGTTTGCATGATTTCCAAGACATAGCAGCACCACCGAATATGACTACATATTCGATAGTAGACTTTACACTGTTGGAGTCAGTGACCCAGTTGGCGTTAGTGTACTTTCTATTACATTAGGATATCTAGTATAAATCAGACAATAGCCAATTGTGTCTTATATCTGAATACTCTCTAATGCAGTCCAATATTCTTTACTAGGGTTACTAGTGTATCTACTCAATTTATCTATTGCATAAGAGATGTCAGCTCTAGTCCTGCTAGAAATATAAAGAAGTGAACCTATCAATTGAGAGTATTTCAGTTGAGACACAGGCTCACCCGTATTCTTTTTCAAAGCAATCGAAGAATCATAGGGTGTAGAAATAGGTTTAGAGATATAAAAATAAAATTTATGAAGCATTTTCCTGTGAGACAGACTCAATGAAATTCTATTAGGAGTTTTTGAATATTTCATTCCCAATATCATATCAGCACGACCGAGATCTTTCAAATCAAAATTTTAGGATAGATAATCCTTTACCCTTTGAATTGTATTAAGATACCAAATATGAGAATTTCATCCACATAGAGATAAACAATGATGTAATCATTATCAAGTTTCTTTGAATAGATGCACTTGTCATACTTATGGATAATAAATTCAAAATGTGCAATGACTTTGTTAAACTTCTGATGCCATTTTTTTGGTACTTGTTTAAGACCATACAAAAACTTCACCAGTTTGCTTTGTTTTCTTGTCCGTGGTTATGAACCCTTTTGGCTGGTCCATATAGATCTCTTCCTCGAGATTGCCATTTAGGAAAGCAGTTTTCACATCCATTTGATATATAAACAAGTTATGAATTGAAGAAAGTGCTAGAAGGATTCTGATTGAAGAGATCCTGGCAATAGGATAATAGGTATTAAAAAATTCAACACCCTTTGTTGAATGAAATTCTTGGCAACTAATTTGGCTTTATATTTGTCAATAGTGCCATCGGGTCTGAGTTTCTTCTTGAAGATTCATTTAAAACCTACAGGTTTGCATCCTGAAAGAAGGTCAGTAAGAATTTAAGTATTATTCTCCATTATAAATTTGATCTCACTGTCAATGGGTTCTTTTCAGAAAAGAGACTCGGAAGAGTCCATTGCCTCCTTGAAGGGGTTAGGATCACCTTTCACAAAATAGATAAAGAAATCTTCACCTAAGAATATAAGAGTCCTTCTTTTGCTCCTTCTAGGCTCAGAATCAGGTACAGGAGCAGAACTAGAAGAAGAGATATCAGAGACAGAGAGTGCAAGAAGGATCAATAGGGATTCTAAAGTTGAAAGGAAAGATGTTTTCAAAGTAAACATCCCTATCTTAGATGATGGTATTGTTGATATTTCTCTGATCTCAAAGTTAACCACTAGGAATCGGTTAACTTTACTATCTAGTGTATATCCGATGAAGATAGCATTAATAGTCTTGCGGTTGATTTTCCTTTTCTTTGGTTCCGGTATCGAAACCTTAGTCAGGCAACCCCAGACTTTGAAGAATTGAATGTTAGGAGTTTTTTCTTTTCAATGTTCATAGAGAGTAACGTCGAAGTCTCTTTGGGGAACCCTATTGAGGGTAAAATAGGCAGAAAGGAGAGCTTCACCCTAAAATTTTTCGGGTGCAACTGAGCTAAGTAACATGCAGTTCACTTGCCCATCAGTGTTCTGTTCTTCCTTTCAACTACACTGTTGGACTGAGTTGTGTAGGGAGTAGTTACCTCATGAATAATGTCGTGCTCTTGGCAATACTCAGTCATTTCATTTGAGATATATCCCCCTCACGATCAGATCTTAAAATTTTGATCTTCTTTTTAAGTTGGTTCTTAACTTCGGCTTTATACACTTTAAACCAATCGAAGACTTCATCCTTGAATTTGAGAAGATAGGCGTAACAGAATTTGGAGTGGTCATCAATGAATGTCAAAAATATCTTCTACCGTCTCGAGTGAGAACTCTGTTTGAATCGCACACATCATTAAGAATAAGTTTGAGGGTTCAGATGTCTTTGTGATAGAAAAAATAATTTTCGGGTATTCTTACTCTGAGCATAAATTTCACATCTAGAAGATGTGTCAAAAGAAGATTTAGAAATGAGATTCAAGTTAATTATTTTCTTTAAAAGAATTAAAGTTGACATGTCTCAATCTTTCATGTCAGATATCACAAGACTCAATGTTCAAAGGAACAAGAATAGAAATTTCATTATCAGAAGGATGATTACATTGAGACAGAAAATGCCATCACGACAAAGCCCTTTTCAATGAAAGTATTAGACTTAGAGATTACAAACTTATTAGACTTTTTGATAATCCTATAGCCAGCTCTAAGAAGAGATGATTCGCTGATCAAATTTCTCCGAAGTGAGGTTACATGCAGGACGCTTTAAAGAGTCAGAATTTTTCCGAAGTCATCTTCAGGTCAATGCGTCAAGTTCTTTTTATCTCTGGTGGAGTCATCTGTCAGGCTCACGCTTTCTTCATGTTGTTCCTGATAGGATTTAAACCAGGAACGTTCAGTACAAATATGAATATTGGCATCTGAGTTTAACCATCAGCCCGAGGAGAGGGTGATTGAGTTGTCAATAGGAAGAGAAGAATCTAACTTAAAGGAGTTTGAGCTCAGTTCCACCATGTTGACCTTGTGTCCGCTATTCTTCATTTCCTCTTGGTTGAGCTTCTTTTGATTGAAATATTAAGGCACCAAGTGATTTGTTCTTCCGCAGATGTAGCAAAATCGTCCATCGATCTTCTGTCCAGAAATGTTAGGTTTGAAGGAGGAAGATAGAAAAGTTTTAAAAGAAGAAGAGTTTACATGAAAAGAAGAATGAAAGTGATTAGGTTTCTTGAACTTCTTACCCTTGGGTTTCATAAATTTGCGCTTAGACTTATCTTCCATCAAGTTAACTTTTGCTTTTAGTTCAGAGTTCGGTTTGAAATTTTGTCTATGCTAATTTTCTATGCAAATTGCTTTAGGGCTTGAATAAGGGTTCAGTCATCTTGCTTGTGACGGAAGTCTCCAGAAATAGCTGATCAAGGAGGGAGTTTATCAATGAGACATAATCATCAGAGACTTGATTTTCTTTCGATTGAAGGTGTCAGATATAATGTTGAAATTTATGTAGTTGATCATTGATTGGTTTAGTATCAGACATCAAGAATTTATTGAAGGAGGAGGTGAATCTTTCGATTCCAGCATCATCGAGGCTATATTCATCCTCGAGAGCTGTTCATAGTTCCTAAGCACTCTTATATTCATAATAATATCATACAAACTATCAGAGAATGCACTAAGAATTCTATAAAGATAATAATAGTCAATTTTCTCAGGTTTCAAATAGATATAAGAGGAAGGAGTTGTAGGAGGAGTTTCAACAGGAGAAGATCCAACAGATGATAGTTTAGGAGGTGCAGGAATGGTGTCATTTATGGCTGATATGAGACCTAAAGTGGTCAATTAGTATTTCATCTGGTCACCTCTTAAAGTATGTGCCAGAAAATTTCTCATGTTTAACACCCTTAGAATGATCAGGGTTGTCCATAGTGACGAGATATTACTACCTGAATTCTGTATTGCACGATTATTTGAAAATGTTAGAATGTAGTTTATGTTGGTAGTTTTTAAATTAGGGCTTGCGGAATAAAATAGTGTATAGTCCTTCTTTAATTATATGTCAAATGATTCTAGCAAGATATAGTTTGTGTCAAACAATACTAAGTTACAGAGGTTAATCAGTTTAATGTGAAAGTTATTCCTATCATAGCATTTAAAGTAGCTACTTTGCAGACTAACTTATTACTAGTTAGAAAGAGATAGTTAAACTAATATCTTAATTAGTTATTATAGAATATCAGTAAAATAAATAACACACTAGTTAATTGCTATGCAAGAATAAATCACTATGCTTGCACAATGATAACTTTAGACAAGATCCTATTGCATGAAATCTTTCTAATTAACTTTTAAGTTATCTAGCATGTAAGAGACAAATATTAAATCAGGTTGAAGGAATCTTGCTACAAGATAAGATTTTATAATAATATATTAAGATAAGATCTAAATAGTTTAGAAAGATCTTATAAATAATTTTTATAATTTTTATAAATCTTGTAATAAAATAATTTAATGAAATCTTTAAGGATAAATAAAAAATTTCTGTAACAAATTTGAAGAACTTATAGTAGAATTTAGATCTTGAAAATTTATTTTTTTGTGAAAAGGATTTCAATAAATTTGCTTTTGAAATTTTGGCAAGAATTTTAAATGATTTTTATTGCAAGAATAACTTTAATAGCATGAAACATGTAAATAATTAATTGCATGAACAAGTATTGTATTAAAAGATTTATCACATGAAATATTATTAAACAGTATTCTATCTTCTAGATTGTTGGATATATAACAATATTTTCTATATTTTTAAACATGCAATAAATTAAATCATAAATCTTCCTTCAATCTAAATACTTATAATAAAAGCGTGCTATTAATATAATAGAATTAAAGGAAATTAGATTGCTGGACTGGGGTGACAGTCGTGCAGAAGCACTGCCCTAAAAATAAATGGCCAATCCCTCGTTCGGACCTTAGAATGACCTCCTCTCCTAGCGGTAAAAACTCTCTCAGTAGCTCACCAACATCCAACTCAGGACGATGAGCTAAGCTTCTGCTCAGATGAAGATTCATTGCGCAGAAATAAAATGAAAAACTCTAACAGAATTTTGTAATAAAGAATTGTAGAGGAGGGAGATAGAGTTAGGAAAAAATGAATGTAGCTGTCTTGCCTGTACCAGAATGAATTGCGAGAAGGAGTATTTATAGCTTCTCGGAGTTTAGCGGTTGCAACAACCACCGCTCCCAATCTGCACACGTTCATGCGGTTCGCGATACATGCGAGCAGATCTGGAGTACTGGGTCAAACTGAATAGAAAATCTCGAAAAATCTCAAACTGAAGGAGTATTTATAGCTTCTCGGAGTTTAGCAGTTGCAACAACCACCGCTCCAAATCCGCACACGTTCATTCGGTTCGCGATACATGCGAGCAGATCTGGAGTACTGGGTCAAACTAAATAGAAAATCTCAAAAAATCTCAAACTGAAAATTTCAAATAAAATTGAAAAAACAAAAAAATAATTCAGGTTCAAGAACCCCTGAAATCAAACTGCATTCTTGTCCTCAGGTAATTAGAGCAACCCCGCCACAATTCGGTTCGCCGTGCGCGCGCGTGTGTGGGGATGTGGCCCATGACCCAATACTCATAACAATAGAGACGAGAGGAGTTAGTATATATACTA
Source organism: Agave tequilana (assembly GCA_038442645.1). NCBI lineage: Eukaryota > Viridiplantae > Streptophyta > Magnoliopsida > Asparagales > Asparagaceae > Agave > Agave tequilana. The sequence continues at coordinate 43,142 of JAVJIF010009324.1, read as the reverse complement.
CTCAGCCTCCCATCTCCTATCCAATGTGGGATTAAAACCAAAACCAAATAAGAGGGAAACTCCAGTTTTCCCTCAAATTCAACACACATCCAACATATCAAAACTTTGATATTTCATATCTAGTCTGATCATTTTTCTAACCTATGCAATATCCATGAAACCATTTTTGCAACCGTATCTACAGTTGGTCCAGGTATCTGCTCATAAAGCATATCCAGATATCTGCTCATAAAGCATATCCATGATCTTTCTGATGCAGTTCCTCACCAAACTGATACCTAAAATTGACAGTTTAACTTGAAGCCCTTTCTCTTGCCCGATTCCAATATCTTACGTATCACACATTATTAATATACTTAGCAAACCTTTCTTTGCTGAATGTTGTTTATAAACTTCACTATCCCAGAAAACTTATTCTACATCTTTGACAATGTTTATCTTAATGAAAATACGAAGCTTATCTGATAATATTTTAATTGATTATTACATCTTACTCTTTTTGGAAAATGTAAACAATCTATCTTTTGATAATTGTGCATAAGGTTTAGGTTGTGGTTACCATGAGGTAAGTTTTAGTCAGTTTGATTCTGGTTTAATCATCATATCCAATCAAATAAGAAACAGTATTACAGCAAAATAAATGTTTCCAAAGACTCAGAACCGGTTGTCTCTAATGTTTACATCTCACACATCTCCTTGATTTATAAATGTAATGAACTATTTTCTGATACTCATGCACAAATTTCAAAGTTATGGTTATATTCAGAATGCTTTGGTCAGTTTTATTTGCTTTTGACGAGTCTGATTCAAGATAGACCCAAGTTTTTGTGTAACAGAATTCTTTTCTGAAATTCATGAGCTTAGGCCTTTTTACTTAGGATATCTAAATCAGAAATTACAAGTATTCTTGGCAAATTCCTACAATGACATGGTTAAGAAGTTCATAGATTTGCAGTAATTTGTTCCTGTGCTTATTTTTTTTTTCTCTTCAGAATTTGCGTCCTCCTTTATCAACTACTTGTTCTCCTGTCCTCAACCATCTTATAAAGAAATGTTGGTCGGCAAACCCAGCAAAGCGACCAGAATTCAGCTATATTGTTTCTGCGTTGGAAAAATATGATGAATGTCTGAAGGAAGGCCTTCCTGTTCTCGTACATCAAGAGCTCAGCATCAGGAACTCGCTTCGTGATATCTTCAAAGGATGCGTTCCCACAGGTTAGTCAATACCCGTGCATGCCTGAATGCTAAGATATCAAATAAGATGATTATACATGTTTATTCTTGTTTAGCATCCTTGTATGTATAAGGTACTATAATTGTAAATTGTTATTCTTTTTGATTTTGCCAGATTATTTGTTCATTATACATTGTACAAAATATGATATAGAAATAATCAAATGAGAGTTACCATGTGTAAATTATAGTCATAGTTCATATTTCATAATACTCTGTTGCATGGGCGGGCTTAGAATTTCACCAGCACACAGTCATCCTACACAGTTGACTAGGCTATGATAAATCCCTTCATGGTGCAATTTCAGATTTATGCCAAGTCCCACTTCTGATTGAAAATATTCTCTATCCACTTCTTTTTGCCCTCTGTATCTATCCGTTCATTTAATTGATATGTGCTCAAGCCATCAGCAAGGCCTGGCTGGCTTAAGGGGTTTGAGATGGGTTGCACAAAGTCTCAGGTTGAGATCCTGTCTATGGCCTTTGTTCACACACACACACACACACACACAAATAGAAGAAAAAAAAGATGATGATGACCTTTGTTCACACAAAAATTATTATTATTATTATTATTAGAGAAGAGGAAGACATGTGAGAGAACCTCCCATGAAGTTCTTACCTCCCAATTCTCCGGTCACTTCATTTGGTGCAGTTCTTGACCTTCAGCCAGTGTTATTTCTTGTTATATACCACAAAATTCTGTCCATCTCTACACCCTTTCTTCATGGGAAACTACCATTATCTACAGAGTATGACTACTTTATTCGGTATGTCTCCACAAAAGTGATGAATAATTTTGAGGATCTTTTCATCTTTTGCGATCCAGAGCATTATGTGCACAACCAATGCAAAAGGCCTATCAAATTATCAAGTAATAATGCACAAGGGTTCTGTTCGGTTTGCACAATCCATTTTCTGTGAATGACTTTCTCACGGGCGACAATCAAATTTCTTCATATTTTCTTTTTGTATGTTGGTCTCTGCAGTCACAATTTTTGCGCGGTCTTAAAAATTTAGCATCAAGTATTTCTCATTTCCTCTTTAGACAAATTGTTTTATTGAAATTCATTTGCAGGTTTTCAAGGCATGTAATGTCTTGAATTATGGGCGCGTTTGGTACGCGGAATGCAATATTCCTACCTCTTAGGAATTGAATTCTTAAGCATTAAATTTAAAGGAATACTGCACTATCATGTTTAGTATAATTAAGATATTTCAGACAATAAACTATTCTTATGTTCAGTATATTAAAACTATTTTCAGGAATATGACATTATTGAACATATTTTCTCCATATTTTGTAGGAAGATATGAGTAACAATAAGTGAAGTGGTGAAAGTGGCAGCGGTGGTCAGCGATGGGGTGACGATGGTGGTGGCCGGCGACGGGCGGCACGTGCTGGCGATTGGTAGTAGTGGTTCGACAATTGAGGTGGCAGTAGTGGTGGTCGGCGATTAATAGTTACCGGTGGTGGTGGTCAGCAATTGAGATGGTGGTGATGACAATCGACGACGGCGGTCGGTGGTGGTCCATGATTGGGGTTGGCGGCGGCGGAGGTCGGCAATCAACGGTCACCGATTCCGACTGACCGACGGCCGACGGTCAGTGGTCGAGGTCAATGGTAATAGAGGTGGAAGTAATGATTAGCATGTTGGTACAAAACAAGGAGGGATTAAAGATGATAAGAATAAATAGGTTATTTGAGAAATGATTTTTTTTTATGAATTCCCCTCCATTGGGAAAATAGACGTAAGAATTATATTCTCACGAAATGAGTGAATTTGATTCCATGGAAATCAACATTCTGAGAATGTTGAGTAAGTTTACGCCAAACACAGGAATTTCACATGAGAATCTATAATTCCCGAGTAAATTCCGCATAAGAAAAGCACAATATAGGCAACCGGTTCAAAAGTATTTTATGGTTCATTCAGAAAACTTACATAGACTAATTCCTGAAAGGAATTTAATTCGGTGCACCAAATCAATCTTAGTGACATTGTAGAATTTGAACATACTTTGAAACCTATGCGTACATATAGTTGAAGTTATATTGTAATGAACCTTCATTCATCTTTTAGTTAATAAATCTATGTAGTTACTTAGCCTTGTGTAGAACCTGTATACATAGTTAAAAAAGAAAGGTTTGTTATGATAGGCTTTCAAATTCGGTGGTAAAATTTCTTAAATCTATATAAAATTATGTGTAGTGAAGACTAATCATGGCGAACCTTTGTTTGTCAATTGCCAATGAAAAAAAAAAAGTTAAGCTATGAACTTTTCTTTTCATTATATGCATGTCTAATGCCTGACAATTTTGTAGCAGTGATTATTATTTCCTTACTGATAATGGTCATCTAATTAGAGAAAATACTGCTGTTCAACTCTAGCAGATATCAGTGAGATCTAGTAGTACAATATATACACCAGTCACATAATCCTCAAACAGCTCCAACCGAGTTATAGTAGAGTTCTGAACCATGGAGCGTGTGAAGCTGTATCATGTATTGACTGTTTTTGTAGCTTTTTTAGAACTTTCTCCGTGTCTGTCTGTTTTGATGTGTGGTGCTGCCCATGTAAGTGTGTTGTGTCTATGCTTCTTAGATTATGAATTTATGGGTGACCTTGATGGACATTGTTGTTTGTAGTTAACCAACAATTAAGTAATTACAGTTCACTAGACAACCAGTCCTTAATATAATTTCATTGAGTTAGAGAAAACAGTATGCACATTTGCTGAATGCAAAAAAAAAAAATTTATCAAATAATTAGCAGTAGGAGCAATACTAGAAAAGTTCCAATATTTACTTAGGCAACTTCAATGAGGAGCTTTGATTTAGTGTTGATTGACTACTATTTCTTTCTTTCTTTCTTTTTCTAACCTTTTTTTTCTAGTAAGACAATATGTTCTATTAATTGCTGGAGCAGAAATTTCATGCCAGCATCAGTTTGCTCCACACTAGCACTATGATAAAGTCCATTAGAGACTAAGCCTTAACCTAGCTCTGACTTGTAGGCGAGTTGGAATTTTATGTCTGATGCTGATATTTTTAGTTATTAACAGTTAGTTTTTCAGTAGTTTGCAGCTTAAACATCATCCAATTATATACAGTCCCCCTGAATTACTTATTAAATAATTGGCAAAAGCAGCAGAACTAGAAACTTTCCAATTTTTATTTTTTAGAGTACTTCATTTAATGAAGATTTGATTTAGTCTTTTGTTGACAGTTATCTCTTTCTTTCATATACTTTTCTTCTTAAACTTTTCTGAGTGAGATCATATGGTTTGCTTAATTGCTAGTATAGAAATTTCATGCCAGCTTTGATTCATACTTGAACTACTATGATCAAGTTCCAAATAGAGACAATATTGGCCTTCTCATGTATAGTTTTGAGTTGAGATAGCGAGTTGCTATCTATGTTGTGCTAAAAAACAAACAATTAAGAGCACCTTGGATTTTGGAAGCAGGAGATTTTGTCAAATCTGAGTGCCATGTCTATACCTGTTATTTTCTGAGATATTTGTCAGCAACTGCTTGGAGCAGCTTCTTTGTTTTTTTTTTGTTTTTTTTTTATAGAGAAGATAATTATAAGTAGGAAAATGTTAATGCAGACTCAAGGTTCTGATTCGGTGGGGGAAATAAAATAAGAAAAATATCTATTATTTATCTCGCCCTTATTTATTCTAGATCGAGAATTAGCCACGTCCTAAGGGTGTGCAGACCTAGTCCAAGTATTATCACTCCTTTTAAGTAATGGGTTTTTTTTTTTGGCCCCCTCCTTCTAAACTCACAATTTTCCCAATGGACATGAATGTAAGAAAGAGGTCCGTGAAAAAACACTGTCATTGCTATTATCTGTTTGCCTTCTATGTTACGCGCCGACAACAACCACAAAGAGGAAACCCTAGATCTTAGATGCACGAAGAACAATACAATCCACAGCTATTAGCACACAATCCCAGAGAAAGAGCAAAAAACAAATTTAACGAGATTCGGCCTTGTTGCCTACACCCTCGGGGTAAGAAAGAGAGAGTTTCAATTGATTTTGATGAATCAATACAATTTCTGCAGCACCTCTGATGATTAGAGATCTGCCTATTTTTCACACAGTACTTAAACCCTAGAAATTTGCCCTTAAATACAAACAGATTTCTAATTCAGCAAACAACCTGACCCGACTGTCGGTCGACTGGTCGGTCGACCGACCATATGCACCAGTCGATCGGGCCTAACCGAGAGTTAGGCACTTTCAGTCGGTCGACCGGACGGTCGACCGCTCTCCTTCTGCGGTCGACCGCTACTCCTTTGTGCATATTGTGTACGTCGGTCGACCGGACCGGTCAACTGATCTGCTGCTGTTGCTGACGGTCGACCGGACCGGTCGACCGTGCGCCTGCTAATTTGCTGGTTGCTGTGCTAATCTGATCCTCGTCGACTTCTTCTCTCGTCCTACATTCTAAACTTTTTTCCATCAAGATAGTATCAGCCGAAAATTAACAATTAATGACCAAGATTTTATGACTAGCTATGATGTAACAAGAGAGATGATTATGAGTTGAAGATCCTGGTGGTAGCCTGATAGGGAGGGAAAGCTTGGGGGTGCTTGGGGTGTTTGCTGATGAAGACATCAATGCTATTATTGTCTCTGATGGTTTTAGTGGTTCAGTTTAGCAATATTAGGTTTTTTGGTTGCTTCAGACTATAGTGTAGCTTTGTTCTTTTGATATTTTGTTGGTCTTTTTGAAGGTTTTGTGTAGTGGTTGGTTGGGATGGAGTTGGTTTATATGAACTATTGTAAACTCTTTTGTTCTTTTATTATATATTACACGCATATACAAGATGTAATATAAGAGTTTACATACATATATAAAAATATATTGTAGCTCATTTATATTCGCGATTCAAATCATTGGTTATGATCTATATGGTCTAAAAGTCATATGAATCAAATTTCATATAAATTGAAATTTTCTATCTCACAAATTAAGCAAATAAAAAAAATCGGCTTAGAAGACAGCTATAGACCATCCATTTTCAGATCATAAGATAGAGAGGCAAGAAAGTTTCAATTTACATAAAATTTGATCATATGAGCTTTAGAACATGTAGATCATAATCAATGGTTTGAATTATGAACATGAATGAGCTACAATGTATTTTCATAAGTATATGTAAGCTATTATGCAACACCCTTTGAGTATTTAAAACCTATTACACACACGCATAGAGATAGATTTGTGTCATTACAGAAGAATTCGAGGCTGAATCCTTTTCACTCAAATATAACCTTATGACATCTGAATGCAAGATCCACTCCGTTGAAGCTGATTTACAGTAATTCAAGTAACTAGTATTTTGATTACTTTTTGTCCATCCATCAAGTAGGCGCAAAATGAACGATCGAAATAGTGGCCGGTTAGTTTAATGGTGTATAATATTTGAAATCTAATAAAAATTAGTGTGTGTGGGTTTTTTATATATTTGGATCATGATGAAATGGTCGAATCGGGAATTAGTATGTTTAAAGACGTAAATTTAAGCAACATGCTATTTTCAGCAGTTCATTTTGCGCTCACTTGATGGATATGCAAAAAAGTATTTAAAATAAATGATTTTTTTGATTTTTAGTGACTTGAAATAATGTAGATCAACTTCAACGAAATGGATCTTACATTCAGATGTCGTATTATTGTATCTGAGTGAGAAGGATTCAGTCTCGAATCCTTCCAGAATGACACAAGTCTATCTCTCTCTCTCTATACATATATATGTGTGCGCGCGCACGCACACACATGTCCCCAAAGTGGCCTAGTGGCAAGTTATTGGGTTTGCTCTCTAAGTGACTTAGGTTCAAGGTTTATGGTGGATATATTTTGCCACGGACTTCGGCTCGCAAACCCTATTTCGTGGTGGGAAACTCTCAGGGCGAGGCGACGAGACCCGTGGGATTAGTCGGGAGTCACACTCGTCTTCCGCGTTGTGGGAAGTGTTTGTGTGTGCGCGCGCGCGTATGTTTTGTTTTGGTGCGGGGGGGGGGGGGGGGGGGCGGGGTTGGGTGGGCCGGGGGGCGAGAGCTTAGGCTCCATCTTAGGTTCTCGGGAAAAAAAGGAGAAGAAGAGATGATTATGAGTGAAGAGAGCATAAGATAGTATCCAATTTGTGGTAAGTAGGTAGAACAACCAAAGGAGATATGGTTTCTTTAGGATCAATTAATAGAGATCCGATTAAGATTCATGTTTAGTTAGTCAACTACCTAATGAAATCTTTCTCTTTGTAACGTAATAAGTTTAGTATTGTATATATTCAAGAGAAAAAAAAAAATAATAGTTACATTAAAATTATGTACTGGATGAACTTTGAACCTGGGCTTTTTAACACCTGAAAGCTTTAGATAATAGGTTAGGGGAAATAATGTTTATCAAGTTATCCAACAAAGGCTGCTCATGGTTATGCAGTTTAAGTTCGTGGTCATACATTGACAAACAATCATTTCTAAATTATAAAAGAAATTAGATTGCAAGCTCTTCTTCGCTTGGAAAGCTAAGATTTTCTGTAGGAAATAGATTTAATGTGACGTTTGACTTTATCTAAATGCATGATCTTATTTAAACACATGACTCAAGTCTAATATTATATATGATTATATATATATATATATATATATATATATATAATATATATATAGAGAGAGAGAGAGAGAGAGAGAGAGAGAGAGAGAGGAGAAATATATATCAGCCTGCGGGCTGAGAGAACTCTCTAAGCCTGCGGTGACGTGGCTCAATTTGTCACCTCACTGACTTGCGGCCCGCTTATAGGAAGAAGTTAAATTACCAAATACCCCTTATGAATAGCTACTCTTTCGGTAACTTTCCTCATTGTTTATTATTATTTTCCCACAAGACAATTTTTTTGACCGCTAGTTGTCAGATTTAGAAAAATAAAAAAATTTAGACCAATGATTATTTAAAAATTATAAGAGAATAAAAAACAAATAATTTTTAAAACATTGCCACCAAGGTCGCAGCATCTACAATACAAATGTAAAAAAACTGCAACCCTAGACGACACAGCGACCAAGGTCGCAGTCATCTACAATACAAATGTAAAAAACTGCGACCCGATTCGACACTGCGACCAAGGTCGCAGTCATCTACAGTGTACACTGCAAACATAACAAACTGCGACTAGGGGAATTAAAAAACAGATGACGTTAAATACACTGCGACCATGGTTGTATGACACTACAACGAATATATGAAACAACTGCGACCCGGGACGACACAGCGACCAAGGTCGCAGTCATCTACAATACAAATGTAAAAAACTGCGACCCGGTTCGACACTGCGACCAAGGTCGCAGTCATCTACAGTGTACACTGCAAACATAACAAACTGCGACTAGGGGAATTAAAAAATAGATGACGTTAAATACACTGCGACCATGGTCGTATGACACTACAACGAATATTGAAACAACTGCGACCCGGGACGACACAGCGACCAAGGTCGCAGTCATGTACAATACAAATGTAAAAAAACTGCGACCGGTTCGACACTGCGACCAGGTCTGTAAATTTATAATTTTTAAACAAATTTTTTAAACAAAATGATTAGGTGAAATTTTAGATCTGTAAATTTTTTTGAAAGGACACGTTTTTACATAAGGTAAAAAGTTGTGAGTGAGGGTATTTTCGGAAAATACAATGTTTTCATGACTGACATTAAATTAGGCGGGATTTTTGAAGTTTTTGTCCGCCAAAATTTATGACAGATTTGTGGCTCTGATGTTGCCACGTCCTGCCGGCTGAGAAACTCTCTCAGCCTGCAGGCTGAGGTACAGTAACCCCATATATATATATATATATATATATATATATATATATATATATATATATATATATATATATATATATATGTATGAGAAAAATGTATATCAGCCGACGGCTGAGAGACCCTCTCAGCCTGCGGTGTCATGGCACATTATTAGTCACACTAGAAAGGACGGCCCGCTTACCGAAATAGTTGAAATTACTAAATAGCCCTGCTGTAAAAGACAATAGATTTGTATAGTTTATTATAATTTTATATTTTCTGACGTTACTCAATTTTGTCACAATTATCTTTTATAACTGCGGCCAAACTGCAAACATTTTTTTATCAAATCACGAAACTAATTTGAATCCTTCTTTTATTATTTTTTTGTTATCTGATTTGAAATTTAATGATTTTTTAATATAGTCGCAGTTTTACTTTTTTTCGCATGCAATGTATAAATTATTATTTTTTTTTACATATTGAATTCGGATAAGGACTGCGACTATGATCGCAGTGCTTAACGAGAGCAAGTCGTGGTACTGCGACTATGGTCGCAGTACTCAGGACAGCATTTTTTTTTGGGTGAGTTTTTTTGCTAAGTTATATGTAATAACGGTGTCTAAGGACTGATACTATAATCGCAGTTTATGTATGATTTTATATGTTTGATCTTCACTGTAACTTATTGCATGCGAAGTAGGACTGCGATTATGGTCGCAGTGTTTAAGAACAACAGTGGCAATCGTAGGACTGCGACTATGGTCGCAGTGTTTAAGGAGAACAGTCGCAGTGTTTAAGAACAACAGTGGCAATCGTAGGACTGCGACTATGGTCGCAGTGTTTAAGGAGAACAGTGGCAATTTTCTAATTTGCGATATACAGTGAAATATACAGTGAAATATACTGATTTGAGAGGATTGCGATGATGTTCGCAGTATTATCTATTCATATAATTTATTTTTAGACTGCGGCCATGGGAGCTGTTTATAACTTTATTGAATGCAAAACTATCAAACTGTTTATGACTGGACAGCGACCGTGGTCGCAGTTTCATATGTAATTATAATATGAGTACTGCGACCACTATTTTAGATAAGATGCAGAATTAATACCTATATGGTATACTTTGTATGTATTTTAAAAATGTGAAAGATTATTTTGCAGATAGAAGTAAATTTATTTATAACATAATATGGAGAGAAAGAGACCTTACAAAAAAAGAGCATTAAAAGCTTTTAAAAGAAGACAAAATAACGATGAATATCAGAAGATCAGGAAATCCTAATCTTCGTCATCATCACCATGATAAGCAGATTCGTATTCTTCATTCTCCTGATCTTCCTGTTCATCACTTATTTCCTTATCATCTTCCTATTTTTGAGGTTTTTTTGGTTCATCGACAAACTCCCAGAATGGATTGTCTCTATCAAGCTCTTCGTCCGATCCGTTGCGAGAAAGCGAGCCTATAGCATCAGAGGACATGCTTTCATCAAGCATGCCTCCGTCAAGTGGTAGAGGAATAATGTCCTCACTAACCCACATGAAAACTTCATCATCATCATGAATAGGAGGATCAGTTAAAATATTATTTGATGTAGTGAGATAGTCAAAAGGAGTGAAGTCCAGACTGGTATCAGATTCCAGACTGATATCAGATTCACTAGAATACCCTGAAGAAAGAGGACCAGTGGGGGATTGATTGAAGTTAAATTCTGAGTGTTCAGAGGAAGAAGATGGGGAAGACATGATTCAAGAATGAATTATTTTTTTGGAAGTTTTGAAATCAAATTGAAAAGGAGCAAAAATATAGTTTTAGATATGAGATAATATATTAGTTACAAGCACTATATAAAGGTCAATAATGTGAAAGAACATGAATAATAATAATAATTGTTATATGTTGAAGAGTTATAGATGGAGAATTCGAAGAGTTCCTTTTTTCCAGAGGTTTACTACGTGAAGTACAAATAAACTTGTTATAGAATGTTTTGCCTATATCTTTAGATTACGTATGGTGCACATCTTTCCTTTATCGTAATTAACATTAGTGCATCTCTTTTTTCTAGACTGTTGTTGTATCACAGTAGATAGATTATTAATTACTTCATTAAATTCAGTGTAATTAATATAGTATTTTTATAAGATGTGATAAAGGCGAACTGATCTCAGGGTCGCATGGCTAAACTACCTTGTAAAATTATAAAAAATCTTTTACATAAGGCATGCGAAAAAAGATTGCGACTTGGTCGCAGTGCTGAAAAAAGATTATGACTTTGGTCGCTGTTCTGAACGAGGTCGCAGACGTGATACAAAAAAGGAATGCGACTAGGTCGCAGACGTGATATAAAGGAATGCGACTAGGGTCGCAGACGTGATATAAAAAAGTTTTTGTTATACTATGACTGCGACTATGATCGCGGAATTTGTAAAACGGTGAGAATTCTGTTACAGAAGACATTCTTCTGTTTATTTCACATTATGTTCATCCAATTTTTTCTCTATTATATTTTCGATGTACAGGCCCGTAGTAGAATTACGAATTTTATAACTGTAGATATATTCAACTGAAAATTATTTTAGGTAATTTTTGTTTGTGGATGAGTTTTGTCATTTGATTCAGGAATGTTTAGGCAGATTTATGGGGTATTTTTGTCATTTTTGATTCATGAATGTTTAGGCGGGATTTTTTGTTTTTTTTTGGCGCCTACACTCTGCGGCCGATCTGTGGCATATATTCAGCCACGTCACCGCGGGCTGAAAAACTCTCTCAGCCGTCGGCTGAGGTACAGTAACCCCTATATATATATATATATATATATACATTTTTCTATACATTTTTCTATATATATATATATATATATATATATATATAGAAAAATGTATATCAGCCTGCGGTGACGTGGCTCAATTTTGTCACCCCACTAACTTGCGGCCCGCTTATAGGAAGAAGTTAAATTACTAAATACCCCTTATGAAAAGCTACTCTTTCGGTAACTTTCGTTATTGTTTATTATTATTTGCCCACAAGGCAATTTTTGGACCGCTCGTTGTCAGATTTAGGTTATTATTTATTATTATTTTCCCCCTTTTTTGCCGCTCTTTATAGGATTTAGGTTATTGTTTATAAATTATTTACAGTGTAAATGTAAACAATGAACGACATTGCGACCAAGGTCGCATAAGTCTACAGTGCAAACATAGACATCTGCGACCATGGTCTACACTGCGACCAAGGTCGCAATCATCTACAGTGCAAACATAAACAACTGCGACCAGGGTCGACACTGCGACCATGGTCGCATAAGTATACAGTGCAAACATAAACAACTGCGACCCGGGTTGACACTGCGACCAAGGTCGCATAAGATTACAATGCAAACATAATCAACTGCGACCCGGGAATTAAAAAAATGACGTTAAATACACTGCGACCATGGTCGCAGGACACTACAAAGCATATTGAGACAACTGCGACCCATGTCGCAGTATGTAATAAAAAAAAGGACCTTTCATATACTGCGACCAACGTCGCATTCGTATAAAATAAAAGACCAAAAAAAAAAAATTAAAACTCTACGATCTAAGTCGAACAGATCTGCAACTATAATTTTAACTACTGCGAACGAGTTCGACAAATAGTGTATGAAAAAAAATTGGCTTAAAAAAATATTAGTAAGGTCGCATACATATACATCGCTTTTTCAAAAAATACTGCGACCATGGTAAAAATAAAAGGAAATGTTTTTACATTAGGTAAAAAGTTGTGAGTGAGGGTATTTTCGGAAAATACAATGTTGAGGTGACTGACATTAAATTAGGCGGGATTGTTCAGGTTTTTGTCCGCCAAAATTTATGACAGATTTGTAGATCTGATGTTGCCACGTCCCGCCGGCTGAGAGAATTCTCTCAGCCGCAGGCTGAGGTACAGTAACCCCATATATATATCACTAAAATGATTTCTTTTTAATATAAATTTTCTTGTCACAGCGTTAGAGAAAATAAAATCTTATCTGTTGTTGGTGACCTTTTCTGTAATTTGTAACTCTTCGGTTTCTAGGGATCAGTTTATGGTGTTTCCCCACTAAAAACAGGTATTAAAGTTTGTGATTGGTATATTAACTTATTGCCTGCAACAAAAGCGTTAAAGTTTGTGATTGGTATATTAACTTATTGCCTGCAACAAAAGCGGCTTTTGAGCAGCGAGTACTCCAAAAAAAAAAAAATTGCAGTCTTCCTCCTCAAGATTTATGTTCTCTATATTTTGAAATAATTTATGTTTTCCATATTAAAAGGGTGAGTTTGGAAATGTGTTTCTATTTGGTAAAACTTTTCACGGGTGCGTAAAAATTGAGTGTAATTTTTTCAACAAACTTTGTCATCATTTTGACAATTTTTTAAGAAGAAAAGTGCCGTCCTTTTTGCCTCTTTCGTTCTCTATTTTTATCGTTATTTGATTGCAAAAAGGCATCAACATTTTTATCGTTATTTGATTGCAAAAAGGCATCAACATGTTCAGTAAAACAGAAAACTCTTATGTACTCTGTCAGCATTACATAAAAACCCTCATTTTTTGTCAAAAAAAAAGCAGAAGCTTCAGATTCTATTATAAACAGTAAAAATTTTATAATAGTTTCCAAATTTAAGATGACTTATTGGTGATTTTTTTCATCAAAATTTAGATGGTGAAAATGTGCTATCTTCTAATGAAATAAATCAGAAAAATTTGTTCTCAAAATTTATGATAGTATACAGATATTTTCATCCACATTTAATAAAATTAGTATATTAGGCATGTGCGATACACGTTAAGAAACTATAAAAGAACGATAATGAATATGGTGTACATTTGTGCTTGTTAATTAATATTTTCAAATAATCATAACAATAATATAAAATGTTATGCTGTCTATTTTATGAGAAAATGTGATTTATCTAAGAGTATGACAAAGTCAATCTTAAATTAATATTCATTTAAATTTAGACATGATATGCAACTTATCTAAAGCAATATGAAAGTTTAAAAAAATATTAAAATTGAAATTTATCATGTGCTTATCCAAAAAGAATTAAGTATAAAAAAAATAATTGATATAATTATGATTTTCATATAATTTTTTTTCAAAATATTGATATTTTATTGTTAGTGTTTATAAATTCTTGTGTGCTACTTTGTATTCGGATATCCTCAAATATATAGTGATCAGACTTTCCTAGCTAGTGGTTGGGAAAAAAGATAAAAAGATAGAAATAAATATTTAGTTTGAGTCATATATCACTCAAACAAGAGAAAGTTAGCTTAAATAAACTTTTCTAAAATTACTTGTATTGTCTTGGTTTAAAATTATATTTTAAAGTTTTATTGTAATAGTGAAAAAAGTTTCAAAGTGGATAAAAGTGACATACAAATCTTTTTAACATATTCTAACTGGTATTTTTAATAAAAAATATAGATAAAGGGTTTTCTATTCATTTCAATAGGTTTTTTTTATTAATTATAGATAGTACATAGGGGTTTCTGTAATCAATTACACAATTATTTAAAATCTAGTACAAAATACACCGAATCGAACAAATACAAGTTTCCAATTCAATTAAATATCCCAAATCAATGTTATATAATATTGAAAACATCAAACCTTAACATTATTACAAACAAAAATCAAAATCCATCGACACATCAAGAAAACTACGTATGTCTCAAATTCAACACATAAAATTAAAAGAATAGAAAGATTAGAATTTTGAACTTCATATATATCCCAATTAAATAGCTTATAACTAGGTTAAATAAGTCAAGCTTAAAATCTTTAACCGATCTGATTAATAAACAGGCTACACAGATAAATTTGTTTGTGACCCAAACTCGTATATGTTTCGACCCAAAGGCATCAAGGGGCTGTTTGGATCATTCAAGAAAATCAGGGGGGGAATTCAGCACGCAATGGGGCCCACACACGGCACTTTCTCGTGATTTCTGGCACAAACGGGTGGAGACTTGAGCCCGCAAAATGATGAAAATTTTTGAGTTCGCCAAATCAAAGGACAATTTAAAAAATACTAACGTATCAAAGCAAGTGACAAGTTTTCGAAGAGGTTTTCTTCAATCCGAATAGCCCCCGAGTGAGGCTACAGTGCACATGGTCCTAAATCACGTGAATCAAATCAGTGAAAACGACGTCATTGTTTGGATTTGTTTGAATGGGAGTCATCTTCGTGAGCCCATATGGAAGACCATAGACCAGAAGAGTGACACACAGAATTTGTGATTCATGATTCTTCATGAAAGGGCTTTGTGGATGAAGTCGTGGTCAAAACTCTTTGAGCTAACTTTTGTCACGGCTGCGTACTTTGCACCACCTGGCACCCCGTTTGTTGAAATGCCTACAAGAAAATAATTTGACCTTACATTTGTTCAGCTGCCACGTTCAATCTCAAACGGACAGAAAACCGACGTACTTGTTAGAATCTTCCAATCTCCGCTCGCGTGAACTATAAGCAAGATGTCGAACAATAATTAAAAGTTATACAATGATCTCATCTTTGTATGCCCAATAATTCAAAAGTGTTATAAAGAAAAACATAGAGAAATTGTAACACCTCAGATTATTAATCCCAATTAAAATATAAATTTTGAGTTATTAAGACTATATAGAATATGAGGGGAAAAAAACTTTGATATTGATTAATTAGGTATGTAATTAATTTCAATAATTTTAAAAATTTTGAATGGTATGTATGAACATACATACATCTTAGCTATCGTGCACATAGTACTTCAACGTATAGATATACTAGTATTATTATGAAATATGCGTATTCATCAAAAAAACACAACCATGAGAAAATTTTATCTTTTTTTTTTGTTAGTAGAGAGAGTAGGTGTACATGGGAGGGAAGATCAAGAGTCTAGATCTTCTTGATTAGGAATTGGATAGTTGGATGAAATGAGCCATGGCAAACTTGTAAAATTAGATGGGTATGGATCTTAAATGAGTCTAATGAGAGTTCATTATTTTCATCCTCTCCCTAGAGGAGAAATCTCCATGGCAAGCCCTAAAATCCCTTAAAATGAGATCTCTTCAACCTCTTTCTCTCCCAACCTCTCCTTCTCTCACTATCCTCTCTCCCTCTCCCTATTCTCTTGGTAAGTAGATAAAACCTTAAAAAAAAAAAGAATCTATCTTTTTTACCTCTCTTGATTTCTTTTCTAATTTGGGTTCTTTCTTTCTCTCTTGGTGATGGCTGGTCATGGCACCGGCGGCAAGGCGGAGGTTCGACGACCACAAAGAAGAGGAAGAAATTTATAGGTGAGGGAGATCTTTCTTGATCTAAGTCTATTTTATTTTTTTGAAATTTTCAGAAAAAGTTCTCATGGTATGTAGTGATTAACTTGTATCATCTAAGAAAACCTTCAATTTATGTTCTCCCATATTTTTCTTGTAAAAATTCTGGACAAAACAATCATTTTGAGTAAAATAGTGGATCTTCCTTATAGGTACAGAAATTTGTAACATTAGGCTCAGTTTACCAGTGTATTAGGGCTAAATGCTATCACATTATATATCATTGGAAAGACAATCCAGTCTACTTTCCAACGATTCATACCGTATAGGTATTAATTCTGCATCTTATCTGAAATAATGGTCGCGGTACTCATATTATAATTACATATGAAACTGCGACACGGTCGCTGTCCAGTCATAAACAGTTGATCATTTTGCATTCAATAAAGTTATAAACAGCTACCATGGTCGCGGTATTAATTCTGCATCTTATCTGAAATAATGGTCCAGTACTCATATTATAATTACATATGAAACTGCGACCACGGTCGCTGTCCAGTCATAAACAGTTTGATCATTTTGCATTCAATAAAGTTATAAACAGCTACCATGGTCGCAGTCCAAAAATAAATTATATGAACAGATAATACTGCGAACATCATCGCAATCCTCTCAAAATCAGTATATTTTACTGTATATTTCACTGTATATCACAAATTAGAAATTTGCGACTGTTGTTCTTAAACACTGCGACCATAGTCGCAGTCCTACTTCGCATGCAATAAGTTACAGTGAAGATCAAACATATAAAATCATACGTAAACTGCGACTATAGTATCAGTCCTAGACACCGTTATTACATATAACTTAGCAAAAAAACTCACCAAAAAAAATGCTGTCGTTGCGACCAAAAATAAATTATATGAACAGATAATACTGCGAACATCATCGCAATCCTCTCAAAATCAGTATATTTCACTGTATATTTCACTATATATCACAAATTAGAAAATTGCGACTGTTGTTCTTAAACACTACGACCATAATCGCAGTCCTACTTCGCATGCAATAAGTTACAGTGAAGATCAAACATATAAAATCATACGTAAACTGCGACTATAGTATCAGTCCTTAGACACCGTTATTACATATAACTTAGCAAAAAAACTCACCAAAAAAAATGCTGTCGTGAGTACTGCGACCATAGTCGCAGTACCACGACTTGCTCTCGTTAAGTACTGCGATCATAGTCGCAGTCCTTGTCCGAATTCAATATGTAAAAAAAATAATAATATGTAAAAAAAATAATAATTATACATTACATGCGAAAAAAACGTAAAACTGCGACTATATTAAAAAATCATTAAATTTCAAATCAGATAACAAAAAAAATAATAAAGAAGCATTGAAATTAGTTTCGTGATTTGATAAAAAAATGTTTGCAGTTTGGCCGCAGTTATAAAAGATAATTGTGACAAAATTGAATAATGTCAGAAAATATAAAAATATAATAAACTATACAGATTTACTGTCTTTTACAGCAAAGCTATTTAGTAATTTCAACTATTTCGATAGGCGGGCCGTCCTTTCTAATGTGGCTAATAATGTGTCACGTCACCGCAGGCTGAGAGGGTCTCTCAGCCGTCGGCTGATATACATTTCTCTCTCTCTCTCTCTATATATATATATATATATATATATATATATAATATATATATATATATATATATATATATATATATATATATATAATATATATATATATATATATGGGCTATCTGTACCTCAGCCTGCAGGCTGAGAGAGTTTCTCAGCCTGCGGGACGTGGCTGAATATAGGCCACACATCGGTCGCAGAGTGTGGGCGCCAAAAAAATCAAAAAATCCCGCCTAAAACAATCGTGAATCAAAATGACAAAAATACCCCTTTTAAATGACGACTGCGACTTCTAGCATTGAAAAGTAAAAAAACATTCCATGGTCGCAGACTTAATACAGAATAAAGAATACCAGACAAAAAAATGCTATCGTATAGCAATGCGACCTCCTTCGGTACTGCGACCAAATTCGCAATCTTCTTTCTCATGCCTTATGTAAAAGAAGTAATTAATATTATATCTACCGTGATACAACACCAGTCTAGAAAAAAAAAGAGATGCACTAATGTTAATCTCGAGAAAGGAAAGATGTGCACCATACGTAATCTAAAGATATAGGCAAACAATTCTATAAAAAGTTAATTTGTACTTCGGATTCTCCTGCAATAAATCTTCAATTAAATAAAATTTTTTTTACCACTTCTTACCATACTCAACCATCACCTCTAATAATTATTATTACTATTCATGTTCTTCCACAATATTCACCTTTATATAATGCTTGTTACTAGTATATTATCTCATACCTAAAAACTATATTTTGCTCTTCCTTTTCAATTTGATTTCAAAAACTTCCAAAAAAAATTCATTCTTGAATCATGTCTTCCCCCTCTTCTTCCTCTGAACACTTAGATTTCAACTTCAATCGTTCCCCCACCGGTCCTTTGTCTTCAGGATATTCTAGTGAATCTGATACCAGTCTGGACTTCACTCCTTTTGACTATCTCACTACATCAAATAATGTATTAACTGATCCTCCTATTCATGATGATAATGAAGTTTTCATGTGGGTTAGTGAAGAAGACATTATTCCTCTGCCACTTGACGGAGACATGCTTGATGAAAGCATGTCCTCTGATGCTGTAGGCTCGCTTCCTAGCAACGGGTCAGACGAAGAGCTTGATAGAGACGATCCATTCTGGGAGTTCATCGGTGAAACAAAAAAAAACCTCAAAAGCAGCAAGATGATGAGGAAATAAGTGATGAAGAGGAAGAGCAGAAGAATGAATACGATGAATCTACTTATGATGGTGATAATGACGAGGATTAGGATTTCCTGATCTTCTGATATTCAATTATATTTTGTCTTCTTTTAAAAGCTTTTAATTCTATTTTTTTTGTAAGGTCTCTTTCTCACTATATTAACTTTAAGCTCTTTTAATTACATATCCAAACTGCGACTGCTGCTCTTAAACACTGCGACCATAGTCGCAATCCTACTACAGATGCAATTTATGGTCGCAGTTAATCATTTCTCAGTTCCCAATGCGACTTGGTCGCAATAATGTACTGTTTTGGAGTTCAAAGTAATTTAAAATTATAGTGTATAACTTTTAAACTGTTTTGGATAACTGAACAGTCACCTAGGAAGTATACAATTTTGGGAAAAGATAGAAAATATATTTGAGAGATATTCACGTGGGTCCGAGAGCTTAAACCTTTTGGAATTTCGGGATTAAAAATATATAAAGGGTCATGAGCAAAGGATTAAAAACATACTAAATTATTTTTGCTCAAACTCGTACTCTCACTGTTCGGAAAATACATTCAAAAAATGTCTTCACCATCACCATCGTCTTCACCGGAAAAGAAGCCAATACATTCAAACAATGTCTTCACCATCACCACCGTCTTCACCGGAAAGAAGCCAATCATCAAATGATGATTTTATGTTTAGTTCTGAAACAATGTCTCGCTACGGGTCAGAATCTGAGCTTGATACAGACGACCCTTTCTGGGAGTTCATTGATGACCAAAACACAAACATGAAGAGGAAGAAAGCGACGATGAGACTGTACCTGAAGAGGAGGAAGAGACAGAAGACGAAAGCATGACTCTTGACGACGAATCTGATTACGATGGTGATGACGACGATTAGAAGTTAAAAAAATTGAATTTTGTTTTTCTTTTTAAATATATATAAATTTGTTTTCTAAAGTTAATTGTGTGAATTACATTTTTACTACTATGTATTAGTTGAAATACTGCGACCATGGACGCAGACTTAATAAATACACTGCGACCTTGGTCGCAGTTGCTGTACTTTAGTCTTAATCAACACAACACTGCTACCTTGGTCGCAGTTTCTGACCGTAGTCTTAATAAAATAAAACTGCGATCTTGATCGCAGTTGTTGGTGTATAGTCTTAATAAAATACACAGCGACCTTGGTCGCAGTTGCTGGTCTTTACTCTTACTCCAAAACAGTACATCACTGCGACCTTGGTCGCAGTTGGTGGTCTTTATAAATAATCAACAACAACACTGCGACCTTGGTCGCAGTTGATGGCCGCAGTCTTAAAAAAATAATCTGCAATCTTGGTCGCAGTTGCTGGTCTTTAGTCTTAATCAACAACAACACTGCGACGAGGTAACACGTCAACGCAGCAGTTGCTTAGTCACAGTTTTTGGTCGCAATGTCGCCCCTGGTCGCAGTTCTTTCTGTTTGCACTGATAGTCTTATCGACCTTGGTCGCAGTGTCGTCTCTGGTCCAAGTTGTTTTGTTTGCAATGCATGACTGCGACCAAAGGTCGTAGTTTATTAAAAAATAAATATGCTTTTTTTTATGTCCACGTATTTATCTCCAGGCATGTGAAAATGATACAAAACTATCTCTTATACAATAAGATTGAGTGTTACAATATAGTAGTACAAAGAAGATTAAACATCAAAAAGAGCCCTTGTTGAATAAGAGCAGTGGTGTTATTGAGGTCCCGTGTATTAAAAAACTTGTGGACGTCGAGGACCATGACTTCTTCCCTTGTGGACGAACATCGATCAAGTTCACCGGCCAAAATATACTCCCAGAGGCCCAGCGAACCTGAAAAAAGGACAATCAAGCTCTGGGTCATCTTCGTGCATAGGGTCATCTTCATCCATGGAGGCAGGCCCCTGTTAGAGACTCTGAAGAAGGCGAAAATTCTCAGAGCAATTGCTCTCAAATGAAAACAGTCTAATTATGGGCTGTTAAAGGGAGAGTGGAGCCCTATTTATAGCCAGCCCATAATAACCATAATTAATGGTTCATTAATCAGAACCGTCGGCCTTAATGGTCTCAATGAAGAGCCGACGTGTGGACAACAGCTTCGGGAAACAACGAATGGTGCGGTTCGTCAACGTAGACTTGACGTTAAAAAGATCTCATAAAATCTTTATGACAGGTCGCGTCTCACGGAGTGACTCCAAGTCGCATCAGACAACAGACAACTTTTCATTTTTCATTAGATTCAAAAAAATGACTTAATCCAAAACAACACTTAATAAAACAACAACACGGCGACCTTGGTCGCAGTTGCTGGCGGCAGTCTTAAACCAAAACAGCAGTGTCGACCTGGTCGCTATGCATGTTAATCTAAAGGAAAACACTTACTTAACGTACTGCGACCAAAGTCGCAGTCCATGTAATGCAACCTTAGATTGCAGTTGCTGGCCATCTTTATCAATAACAACACTGCGACCTTGGTCGCATTTAACCATGTACACTGCGACCAAAGTCTTTGACTAAGGTCGCAGTTTAAATGTACAATGCGACCAAAGACTCTGACTACATTATATAAAAAAAAAAAAACTATAAAGTAAAATTTTATCGCAGGCTGAAAATATTGATCTGAAAAGATTTTATATTTTCAAAAAAAAATTTATCCCAGGCTGAAAAAGGAGAAACTAGATCTTTCAAAAAAGAGGTAAAGAAATAAGGCGAAAAGTAATTATATCCTATAAAGAGCGGCAAAATAAAAGGGGGAAAAAATAATAATAAAACAATAAGAAAAAGTTATCATAAGGGGTATTTGGTAATTTAACTTCTCCTAAAAGCGGGCCGCAGTCAGTGAGGTGACAAATCGAGCCACGTCACCGCAGGCTGAGAGAGTACTCTCAGCCCGCGGGCTGATATACATTTTTCTATATATATATATATAATATATATATATATATATATATATATATATATATATATATATATATATATATAATATATATATATATATATATATATATATATATATATATATATATATATGTCATTATCTAATGACTCATATAAATACACCGTAACTACATCCAGAAGATGCATGCTTAGTCCTTTTGAGACTACTAAAGTGATCAAATGCGAAGAGGTAGCATCAACTACAAAAAAGTATGTTTTTCTATAATCAATTTAAGGCCTCTACAGGAAACCTTGAGCATGTTACAATATCATTATTTTCATTTATTTTTGAATAAATGCCCACTTATATCCTGTAGGCTTTATATTCTCAGGCGTTCGTACTATAGATATAAATACTTTACGTTTTGCTAAAGAGTCTATATTGCATGTATTGTTTCTTTTCATTTTGGCCAATTATGTCTACATCGACATTATTCGATGGTTTATGGTTCATGATCCTTATCACTTATGATGATTTCAAGTGCTACTGTGAAAACATTTATGCCATCTAATTGGAAAAAATCGAGAGTATGATAATATATTATCTGAAAGTAGGACAATTTCTCTACCTTTATGCAATTTAACCGCGGTAGTAAGTGGCTATGTGGGTCGTGATGCACAAGAAGGAATGCGATGCAAGCTTTTCAGTATGTTTTAAACCACTAAATAGTTAAGTTGCTCTTGTTTGTTTTGAAAAAAGATAAAAAAACTATGTATATTAGAAGAGGAAGTAGGAAGAAGAAATAAAAAGGAAAAGTTCATATTTTTAATTTTTAAGGGAGAATTAAAAAGAAAGGAAATTCGTCAGTAAAATCTACTACGTATTCCAATAAGATTACTTACCTTTTCAGACTATTGTTTAATCTTAGATCTTTGGCGACGGTTTTTCTTGAATTGAAGGAAATCAACACATAACCCATAAGAAGAGACTCGATTTTCGTTCATATTATATCATCACAACTCAAAGAGTAAGCACGAATTAATACAGGAAAAAAGAATAGATCATCATGAGCTATTGGTGACACTCGCAATCGTAAGGCTATTTAGATGTCGTAAGATTCATATAGATTAGAAATCAAAAGAGAAGAAAGTAATCTAGAAGGTTAATAGATTTAAACCATGAAAAAAGTACACATGAATAAGTAAAAGCAATTTCTGATTAAATAGAGAAATAATAAGAGAATGGAAGAACTTACATTAATTGTCACCCTTGAATCCACTCTCCTCTCTATTTCTTATGAATCTTTTTCTAATCTAAATTATAAAAAAATAAAAGAAAAATTCAAACTAAACTAATCTGAAATCCTAGTTTTGATCTCTGCGTGGGATATCTCTCTGTCTCTGCCTCCAATAGGGTATTTGTAGGAGAACGCCAGGGGATCTGAGGACTCATCATCACACAGCAAAACGCTGAGTCATAGGCCCCAGGATTGTCACATTTTCGCGGCAAATCAAGGGAAAACACGGAAAATTCTGCTCTTGTGACATTGCATTTTTCTGCAATTTCGTCTTGTCCAGTCATCTTAAGGTATATTCTCAGAATTGTGATTTGAAAAACTAGACATTCTGAGAATATTCGTTTCTTCTCTTGACTTGAAAAATAATTGATTTTGACTCTGATTTTAATAGTATCTTTTGTGTTTTTTCCTCTTAAATAATCTGCACACTAATAAATAAAGAGGAGGTTAAATAGTAAAATTTTATTTAAAATAAATGTGAGAATATGGTGTATAATATGCAAAACTGATGAGTAATCACAGCCCCACATCAATCTTTTGCTCGCCCTCGAGCATAACAAATGAAAAGAAAAACTAACTAACCTAATCTAACCCACTTTCGTATGAATCACGGTTGCACTCAGCACGTGTAACAAGCAGTTAAACCTCTAAGTTATCCCTAAAGGACGAGTTTTGTCTCGTGAGGGTTTTCAGTGAATTGCACCCACAAAATCAAAAAAAGGAAAAACAAAGTGTTAGTATTTTTGAGAACTCATTTTGAAAGAGAGAAAATATTTGAAGAATTCTTGCAAAAATAAGAAATCTTTAAGTTTTAAGATTACCAAACTATTCATTTCTATGCTTAGTCTCTCTATGCAAAATTTTTTTGTCAATCAAGATGAGGATTTGAATTGAATTTCTCATTTAGTCTATTATTTCACCCTAAATCATATGCACCTTTATAACCGTGAATATTTTGACTAAGAATTCTTTAACTCTAACTCTTATGCCTTTTTTTTTATTTTATGGCAGTAATATCACTTAGTTCAATTAGGCTTTCTAATTCGCCCATGTAACGAGGCTTAGGTCAGTGATTCTCAAACCGGACGGTTTAAGGGCAGCGGATGAGAAAAACCTCTAGGACTTTAAAGATTCAAGCAAACTAGATCACAAAATAATAGTTTATTTGATGATGCGAACCACTTTTAGGAGTGAATACTTATGCCTTATGAGACACAACTATTCAACTTAATCAGATGATTTTTTATATATATATATAACTTTTTTAATTATTATTATGATAAAGAGTCCTTGTTTGAATCCTAAGGTGTAAGTGTATGTGTAAAGTGCATATTCATTAAGGTAAAAATCAAGACTAAATTACTTTTTCAATTTTTCTTCATAATCCTAAAAATCAAATAAATAATCTTATTTTAACTAAGTATTAAGAAATCCTTATTATAATTCCCATATTCCTTAAGATTAACTTAATTTTTTTACAAAAAATAGGTCAAAATATTATTTCCCCTTCAAAAAAATTTTAAAAGAAAAAGAATATATATATATTAAACCTGTATTATGTTAGTGAAACCTTCCCCACACCCATCTCATGCATATTCCTTAATGTATGAATGAATGCATAGATGCATGAAAAAGAGAAAGAGAAGGAAAGATTTTATCTTAGGTGGTGGTTCTGGTGGTGGTATGATTGGTGCAAACTGTGCTGCCTAATCTATTGAATGTGGTATTCGAAGGAATCCACCTGTGACCTCTAACCCGTTAACATCGTTATAACCCAACAATTGAATAGGATCATGCAAGATCCTATCGTGAAACTTACCTGAATAAATGAACAATCTTGATAAACCATCTTAGAGTTAGGTTATTCAACACCTTGATCCAACAAAGAAATGTGATTTGGTGAAACGGTTGATTTTAGACTCGAGAGTGAAAGACTCGAGAACTAATTATGGACTCATGGAATTAATATAAATCAAGTTTAGGTTCTAGAATCGAGTATGGTTCAAGAGTTGGGTTCAAATCAAAGAGTTAAGGCTCACATTCATTTTCATTAATAGAATATGACTGTCCAAAATCGGTGATTCATGTTCAAGATTTATAGGTTCGAAAATTAACATTGGCTCTGAAATGTGGTTCAAATTGGGTAAGGATATCAAAGTCATAGATTCAAAATTTGAAACTGAATCACAAAATTTAAGATCGGGGTCACATTCTTATTCAAGTTCAATTTCATTAAAGTGAAAAACTTGCCAATTTGTCTAAGAATTGGTATTGGTCAAGTTCAATATGGTATGAGAAAATTGAATTTTAGTTAAAGTTTTCAAGACACCATGATTCATGGGTCTGACTTTAAAAATCAGAAATGGTCGAAAATGTGTAAGGTAGAGTTCCCTATTCCATCAATCATTGGGTTGCATCATGATCTTACTCTGCCCTATTGATGGATTGATTGAAATCATTTTGGCACTGAATCAAGACTTCACACTCTTTTTTAAGTTAATAGGTTCTTCTTGTTGTGGTGGGACGTGAAAAAAGAGTTTGGATCTTGAATTGAAAATTTTGTGAGTAGTGATTCCATCATATTTCACAATTGTCGTTCAGACTCATTCAAGACTTTCATACTATTTCTAATTCAAATTTTTCTTCAAGTGGTTGTTCGGAAAAAAAAGAATTTATGAAGCTAAATATTGGAAATGTGGTTAGCAATATGACCTGAGAGTATTGTATCCCCATTGACTTATTGAAGAGTGGAGGTGATTATTCTAATCTTGTTCATAATATTGGGGTTGGAGAGTATATTGAGTCAGATAAAACCAATACAACATATTTAATTGATTAAAGTTATGTAATGTCGGATTGGCCAAAAGAGGTCGAGGTGAAATATGAATAATATTAAAGTTGAAAAAATTTGTGGTTATAATTCATTTCACATAAAATGATAAAAATCAAAACAAACAAAAAAAGAAAGAAAAATCAAGCCTATGTTAGGGTAAACCTTAGACCTAAACGACTCCTAACTAGTTGACTATCCTGGAGAGGCATATTGCAGTAATCTAACCACAGGTTAATCGGTTACGTAGGTGCAAAAAATAGTGAGAGGTATCTGTACAGAGCAACGGGTCTTAATTATGTCAAACCATTGATTTTCAAGGATTTTGTCTCCTAAACCTCAACTTTAGACACCGATTTGACCATAGTCAAACTCTAAACAATTCCTCCCCAGGTCAATCTCCTATTAAGTCTGAGATGTCCCTACGGCCAACGTCTACCCAGATTTTTTTTTAAGGATTGGGTAGTGAGTGAGAAGATGATTTTTAGACTAAGAAATGATAATGACTTCCCCATCTTATCTTGCTTAATGGTTAAACTCTTAATTCTTTTTAGTGGATGGTGCTAGTAAATAGACAAGTAATACTCAAAGCAATTATAAATTATCCAAGAATATTTTCTAATCTAAATGCAATTTAGACGTACCTTGTCTCCAGTACTCTTCAACAGTAATTGAAAAGAAGCAGAATTAGATGAATATCTAGAAGTCCTAGAATGCAATGTCTAACCGTTTTAAAGCAATTACAAGCACGGGTTACTGTTAAATTAAAAACAGTGTGCATAATAAGTTAACAGGAAAATATAATAATTGCAGAAGCTAGACACATACAATTCAATCACCCCGCAAAAAAGCAGGGTGAGTAGATCCCCAATAAAGCCGCACAGATGCGACAAAATCTCTGGGCTTACCTTCTTGGACAGAATCACAGGGTTTCTATTATGTTCAACAGTTGCTAAGTTCCTGTAATCAGCCTTCTGCACACAAAAATAGAGAAGGAAAAATTAACTACTTAGTAAATAAAAAAAATACCGTTTCTTTCTCGTCAACGACGCCAAAAATTGATTGGAAAAAATTGAGAGTATGAAAATATATTATCTGAAAGCAGGTTTATTTTTCTGGCTTCTTACAAATTAACAGCGGTAGCAAGTGGCTATGCGAGTCGGGATCCATAAGGAGGGATGCGATGCAACCTTTTCGGTATGTTTTATATCACTAAATTGGTTAAGCTGTTCTTTTTTTTTGAAAAAAGATAAAAAGAAAACTATGTTAAGTTAGAAGAGGAAGTAGGAAGAAGAAATAAAAAGGAAAAGTTTGTATTTTGATTTTAAAAGAAAATTAAAAAGAAATAAAATTCGTCAATAAATTCTAGTTCGTATTCCAACAAGATTACTTATCTCTTTAGACGATTGTCTAATCTTAGATCTTTAGTGATGATTTATCTTGAGTTGAAGGTAATCAACGTATAACCCATAAGAAGAGACTCGATTTTCATCCACATTATATCATCAAAACTCAAAGAGCAAGCATGAATTAATACATAAAAATAAGGAATACATTAACATGAGCTATCAGTGGCACTCACAAAATGGAAAGGTTGTTCAGATGCCATAAGATTCATATGAATTTAGAGATCAAAAGAGAAGAAAGTAATCTAGAAGGCTAATAGATTTAAACTATGAAGAAAAGTGCACATGAATAATATAAAAGTAATTTTGATTTATAGAGAATAATTTTGATTAAATAGAGAAACAATATGAGAAAAGAGGAATTTACATCAATGTCACCCTTGAATCCACTCTCTCTTTTTCTTATGAATCTCTCTCTAATCTAAATTACTAAGAAATAAAAGAAAAATCTAAACTAAACTAATCTGAAACCCTAGTTTTGATCTCTGTGTGGGATATCTCTCTGCCTCTGTCTCTAATAGGGTATTTAAAGGAGAACACTCGGAGATCTAAGGAGTCAGAGCCACATACCAAAACGCTGAGTCATAGACCCAGGATTGCTGTATTTTCTAGGCAAATCAGAAGAAAACACGATAAATTCTGCTCTGGTGACATTGTGTCTTCTTCTGCAATTTCGCCTCATCCAGTCATCTTAAAGTATATTCTCAGAATTATAATTTGGAAAGTGGATATTCTGAGATTTTTTATTTCTTCTATTGACATGATAAATAATTGATTTTAACTCTAAATTTAATTAGGATCTTTTGGGCTTTTT
This sequence comes from Agave tequilana, assembly GCA_038442645.1. Lineage (NCBI taxonomy): Eukaryota > Viridiplantae > Streptophyta > Magnoliopsida > Asparagales > Asparagaceae > Agave > Agave tequilana. The sequence continues at coordinate 14,716 of JAVJIF010009324.1, read as the reverse complement.
GCTCCGTAAATAATCTGCACACTAATAAATAAAGAGGAGGTTAAATAGAAGAAATATTTAAAATAAATATGAGAATATGGTGTATAATATGCAAAATTGATGAGTAATCATCATCAACAATAATATTGTTTCTATTTCTTATATCTTTAGTTGATACATAATTTATTCATATCTCCTTTTTCAGGTACATATGTCTCTTCAGGGACTTTTGTTCTTTATTCATTAATTCTATTGTATGCTTTTGTTGTATGTACTCTTTAGGGTATTCATTTCTATTGCCTTCTTTTATTTCATGGACTCTTCAGGAGTATCAATTTTCTTATTCAATTTTTATAGCTTTCTCTTCCGGGGAGTCGTGTCCTTTGCACTAACAAGTCATCCACGCTTCAAGCGGTCTTATACACATTTTGTGATTGTTCTAGTTAATTGTCCTTCAGGAATATTGATCTTTGTTAGAGTGTTTTATTTTTTGGTTCAGGGTCCTCGTTTATAATATCTAGAGCGACCTCATATGTAAATACATTAATAATAATTTTCTTTCTATCTCAGCTTTCTCTTGTACTCATATAATTAAAAAGATATCTTCAGACTTATGCACTTTTTTAAGTGTATGTGCCTCTTCAGGAGCTATTTCTTCATTAATTAAAACTGATCAGTTATTTCTCTTCAATAGTACTTTTTAAAAATTTATCTCCTTTGAAAATATGTACTTATAGTATCATTTTATTTTGGGGATTTTTATCTTTGAACCAATAGGACGATCATGCTTCAGGCATGTTTTTGAAGTATTATTAGGTTGTCCTTCAAAGATATCAATCCGAGTTAGAGTATTTTAGCCGATATATGAGATTTTTTATCAGTAAATGCATTGGGTAATTGGTTTGTAATTTTTTTTGTAAACAGATAACCTTCTGAACTTCAAATTCGCTTTAATTTCTACGTGGGTCAAGATGAGACAATGATGATGCATTACATGTAAATTCACGCCGTTCTTTAGGAAGCGACACCTTTTCTCCCCCAATGGCGGGAAACTGTTAGAATGGCAATATGCAAAGCATGCCTTAAACATATCACCCGTCATGGGTTAAGATATTTAATTATTGATAGAAAATAAAATCCAATGTAAAATTTAATTGTGAGTAAGCCATACTAAATAAACATTATATAAAAGAATCCTTAGTTCTTTAATGAATGATCATGTGAAATTTCAATTATTCGATGCATCATTGTTGACTTCGAGTGACCAAGTCAGGCATGTTAATGCATAAATATTTTTGGATCACTGAACTTCAGGTCATCATGACAGTTAATATATTGCCCTATTTTGTAAAATATAGTTCATATGAGAAAACTGAAAGTTCTCTACTGCATGCTTCTGGGCATGAGGCAATAGAAATAATATAAAGATATTACATCTCCTTATTATTCATAGTTTCAGTATAAAAACAATTAAGGCGTATACCCTTAAAGCTGAGCGGATTTTTTCCTGAATCTGTTATAATACAATGCATTTTTAACATAATATTTATTCCTCCTGGTAGTGTTATATTTGCTCTGCCAGAGTCTTAAATTAAATTTGCACTATCTGAAATTGTAGATTATCTTTAGCTTTAGATTCAAAAGATATTCTTATCCCGAAAAATAATATGTGTCGTTGCACTATCAATCAGATAGACATCTCCATATACATCTTAGAATTGCTCAATACATTGAAATTTTTTATGCTTGTTTTATATATATGAATTGATACATGGTGCATAATCATATCAAGTATATCAAATTAAGCACAAATTCATGTATTATTTGAGAATATCTCAAATATGTATGTGCATATCATTAATACACCAATATAACTCAAATATCAGACAAGCATGTACAAGATTGAATAAATAATCGATCTCATCAAATATAATTTTGTAAGATATTTGATATAGCGCGAAAAAAAACATGTACGGATATGCATAATATGCACAAACTCATTAATTCACTTATATGCATAAAAGGATAAAATCAATTAAAGCATGTATATATATAAGAATACGTAAATGGAAAACTATATGGAGGTACACGAGAGATACTAGTGCATTATGCCATCGCAAATACTCATGCAAAGTTAAAAAATCACACAGATTTCATCATATTAAAATGTGTTACATATCACATACTTTACATATGCCCATATATCAAGCATGCATAAATGATACAACTAGTATCCATGTATATATATGAATCATTAATAGTGAGCATATGATAATATTGAAAATATTAACTTGAACTCATTCATGTAAATTATTTATAAAAAAATTATGAAGAATGAGGTGCAAATAAGCATTTAAATGTATCAAAATTAGAGAATTATAAATTATTACATGAATATATCAAATTATAACTCAAGTGGTTTGTACAATCTAATTAAAAAGGATAGGGCTAATAAATATGCTCTACTAGCATGTGGACTCAAGTTATTAATTTTTCTTTTGAGTTTTGGCTATGCATGAATGCACATAAAATAGATTCATAAGAATATGAAAAAAAATCTCAAAATAAAATTAACCATCAATATACAACAAAAGTCCACAACTTCATCCTCAAAATTATCATATGTTAATGTGATAATCATGCATACTAAAAAAATCATAAATTAAATAAAAGAACACATAAAAATCATGAAAGTTTACATAAAATATAAGGACAAATGTAACATGAAATTTTCTTAAAAACTTATAAAACTATAATATCCAAGAATTCATTGAGCATGTACTAATTGCCTTAAATGTGACAAAGATATCCATTGATTTATTTTGTTGATCACCAAAAATATCATCAAAATCAATGAAGTTTATTTTTTTCTTTTTCCCCTTTGCCTAAAATGGATACTTGATATAAGTGGCCTTACAGTATGACAGGTATGGTACCTTCTAAGATGTTCAAATTAGAAATCAAATAGAAAGATACATACTCGAAACTACAGGTTTCGAGTCCTATTAATTTAGGACTTCAAGCTCTAAATTTATTTCTCAATGCAGAACTTCATATTCTATAACCGTTTAAAACTCAATTTTAAAAATTTTGAGTTGTGAACTTAAGGTTTATATATGAGTAATTTAGAACTTTAGATTCTATAATTATTTAAAACTTTAGGTTTAAATTTTTAAGTTGTGAACTCAAATTCATTATAAATAAAAGAAACATAGTATTTCATGAAAAAAATGTTAGAAATATATCAGGAATGAGTGATGTTTGAAACTATGATATAGACCTTACAAAATTGAGACAACACGATTATATCACCATAAAAATTCAAGTCATCTCTGCACATTCAAATATTAGCATGACAATTCGATCAAATGAAATCAAAAAATTAGGGAGAATAAGTATACTGAGATCAAGACCAAGATCCGCAACCATGCAAGTATCTCAGTTGGGAACAAGAGAATCATGCTGATAACTTATTATAAACTAAGAAAAACATAGAGAAATAAAAGAAGAAAAATCAAGAAAAATTGTTCTCAAACTTGTGTGTTCTTTATTTTTTTCTTGTAATCTCTATTTATTGACATATAAAAGCATAGGTTATAAAGAGGAGGATGGAGAGATCACCCACTAACTCATGCATTCACAATAGCATTACAAGGAAGATAGTGAAGGGTATGGTGGTCATCCACTATCTTATGCATTTATTACAAAAAGGGTTTTTTTCACATAAAATCTAAAACTTTTGCTAATCCAGTATTCACATCTCAAATTTTTATATTTTCATTTCGAACTCCCAAAAGTTATAAGTTGGGACAAAAAAAATTCCTTCTGTTAGTTGTGTAGTATATATGTGAATGGATTTCTGTAATATTCTCTTTTTAAATCTATATATTATATAGTATTATCACAACTGATTATATACCTTCGTCTGTGTTTCCTTTATTTCCTCTCATCAAACTCATTTCTCATCAAATTCATTGATCACGATTAGGGGTCTCTGAAGATAGGAATAGAGTCAGAGTGAGAGAGAAGGTTGAGAGAGTGTGAGTGAGACAACGAGCATGAGAGGGTGAGGGAGAAAAAAGATTTGATAGGGGAATTTTACTTTTATTAGGGGTAAAAATGTATTTTGATCATGCCACCGTTAAAAATAAACAACTAACATTGCTTTTTTGTCTCAACTTAAAAGATTTGGAATGTCAAAAATAAAAATATAAAGATTTGGAGTGTGAATATGAAATTAGCAAAGATTTTGGGTGTTGATATGAAAAAAAAACTCATTTCCAAAATAAATCTGAAATAGATCATTTGAAAGTTTATGTATAAATTAATCATTTGCAATAATAATTCACTGTAGAAGGGGGAAGAACTTGTGATTACATGGTGGGGGGATAATATTTATCCTAAAAAGATAAGTGAGCCAAAAAAAACTTTGAAAAAGTTATAGGAATGGAAAAGCATTTTTCTCCTAGAAGAAACGAACTTTTGAGAGATTTATTTTAACTGAAGGGTAGAGAGAAGTACCATGTTTTCATTCAATTTGCTTGAGATTTTGCTAACTCATCCAGAATGCAAAAACACAAGATTATATTTACATATGAATATTCCAATGATCCCTTCTGTGCATTGAAAAAGTACACAGTGTTCTTGAGTTCCAAGCATTAGAGAGGACAGACCTAGTGGCATGGGCACCTGCTTCAAGTATCTAGTATTCACTGCTGCTATTTGACTTATTTCAGATCATGAAACTAGAAACATGTATTGTTGCACCCTCTAGAGGAATTTGAATGACACGCTATTCACTAGCATTAGTTTTCCAACACTGAGTCAATCACGACCAATATAGCACGAACATAAATACAAAAAGAGAAAGCGAGAAACAAATGATTTAACGAGATTTGGCAACTTACCTACATCCTCGGGCTAGAAGAGAGAAGATTTTATTCAACCAATAGAGTTATAAGGGTTACAAAGCGATCTAAAGATCCAACTACAGAAACTATGCACTAGACCATAGAAATCTCACAAACAAACTAAGCCTAGAACTCTCAATACAATTCACCTCTCAAGGTTACAATGCCCCTTAATTTATAGGCAGAGAACCTGTGAAGAAAAGAAAATCAATAACTCTGAAATCAGGTCAGAAACAAAATTAGAATCTAATCAGGACATTGCTAGAACTTGTAACTGTCGACAGCTCCCAATGGGCCTGTCGACAGACTGAACAAACCCCACTCTCGGGTTGAACTACGTTGACAACCTGAGCTGCATCTGTGACAAACTGAGCGCATCTATCAACAAACTGAGCCCCAGCTATCGACATGCCTCCAATGATTATCGATAGACTGTTAAACATGCACAATCTGTTTGGCGTATCCATGTATCCATTGTCGATCACCCCCAACGTCTGTCGACAGCGATCTTCTGCTTATGTTTATTCTACTGCTGCTGCTCCAATGAGTTTAAAAAAATCTTACCATCTATTTTAGATCTTCTCCCCATAATTCTCCACCTCGGTGAAGATTTCAAATCTGAGCCGAACACCATGAATTGCCAACTTTAGCTCTGCAATTGGCTGCGTCATTATAGCTGCCTACGTACACCCTGCCCCAGGGATCAAGCCACTAATAGTTTATCAAACGAGCTCCACCGAGATCAACCAACTGAAATGGATTTGGCAGCAATGATCCCAACTGCTGAGTCATGTGAACCTCATCATCTCGATCGACATGGAGAACCGCGGTCTTCAACTTGAGTTGGTCCACCTTACCAACTGAGATTCCACGCTTCTTCATTCACTTTCATGGATTCTTCTTAGTTTCTTTTGCTGCAATAAAATCAACATGTCAATCTATTAAGCATCCTATCTTAAATGATGTCCACCGACGTCACATCCTGAGAGATCCCAACTAATACTGAACCAACTGAAGATGATGGAGTAGTATCAACCTACACTCACTGTAATACATCTTTGATTTTCATCCTCTCCACTGCTGAGAGACGGTAGGCTTCAATAATGAAGCCTCATCAAATATGACTTTTCTGCTTAACATGATCTTCTTATTTTGGTGTCTCATAACTTGTAGTCTTTCAAATTGCTTTTGACTCTTAAAAACACAAACTTGTTTTCTCGTAGATTCAACGTGTCATCTTTGATACTGAAGTAGGCCGGACATTCAAATACTCACAGCAAATCATAGTCTTGATCATTTTTACCTGACCAAATATTCAAAGTTTTACCTCCTATCACGTTCACGACGACCAATCCATGAGATGGCTAGCATACTGAAAGGTACACCTAGAGGGGGGTGAATAGGTGTAAGGCTAATCTATGAAAATAATGCGGAATTAAAAACTTAATTGCAACACACTTAGTATAACCAAAGAGTGTAGCCGAATTTCCGGTGAAAGGCTTTGACTAACTCCTCTTGATTCCTCTGAATAAGAGTTGAGGTGCTATATGAAGCTCTTTGGTTAACACAAGTATGGCATACAAACAAACACCACAAGCATGTATATGATGCAATGCACAATGTAAGAGAGAGTCAGAAAAAGTGGATCAAACGCAAACACGAGATATGTTTCGAGGTTCGAGCACACAGCTCTACGTCTCCGCCTTCACAAGAAGGATTTCCACTAACTCGTCCACACAGGACCTCCCACACAAGGTGAAAAGTCACCTAGAGGGGGGGGGGTGAATAGGTGACAATGCTAATCAAGGGGCAAATAAAAAATTAAAGCTACAACAATCACAAGATGAATGCAAGCAAGTAAGTATGACAATGAATATGATGAGCAAGTAATAAGTGCAAGCAAAAAAGAGTAAGGATTGCAAGAATGTAAACCAATCGCAAACACAAGGATATGTTATCGAGGTTCGAGCACCCAGCTCTACTCCCCGCCTTCCCCAGAAGGATTCTAGCTACTTCCACTATCACAAAGAACAATTACAATGGAGTACCCAACTCCTACAATCTCAAGAACAAGTAATTATCTTGGTAGTCAAAAGACCACAAACTCTCTCTTTCAAAAATCTCTTCCCTTACAAAGGTCCTTAGAGAATAATGAGTAGAATTGAAGCTCTTTTGTGTAAGGAAAAGAAATTGAAATCAGAGAAAAACTTTTGAAAACCCTTCAGAAAATTGAGAGAATTTAGCACAAAAAACCAAGAACTTTGAAAGCCTTAAACTTTTGAATTTTTAGCAATAATTGTTGTTGTGACCAATCTCTCCCCAAACCCCTATTTATAGGAGAGGGCTAGGGTTTTAGGGATAAAACATATTTACTGAAGTTTAGGAGGTAATTAGATCAAAATATATCCTTAAACGAATTTTTAAATACAAAAGACAAAAATAAACAGCTCTTAAAAATCTGCCCGTTACTGTTCAAACGGTCGGATCGGTCGACCGGGCCGGTCGACCGGCAGTATAAAAATTTGACCGTTATAGTCTGGCGGTCGACCGACCCGGTCGACCGATAAAACCTGGTGAGCAAAAAATAATAGTCCGGTCGACCGCCCCGGTCGACCGACAGACGTGCACACGGATACGTGCATCTGCCAGGACTTCGGTCGACTGGTTGGTCGACCGGACCAGACTGACACAGACTCGGTCGACCGGCCCGGTCGACCGGATCAGGTCAAAAAGTCAATTTTAAAAAGAAAACAAAGAGGATTTTGATTTTAACAAAAATACTTTTGAACAGGGATTAGTATAAAACACAAATATATATCTGTAGGCAAAATCTTGTATGCAAAATATTTTTGTATAATTTATAAGAAATTATTTTGGAATGAGCATGTGCGCAAAAACGTGTGTGATAGAGCTTCAAACCTATCCACTATTCTTAACAAACTATATACTGAAAAACAAATTACATGAAGACTTCTTGTGCTATCTTCAAGTCTTTGAGCCATCCAATGCCTTGCTAGTGCCTTCTCTTCTATGATCCTTCCTTGATGTGCAATTTGCCTTCCTTGCTTTGTGGAACTTAGAAGTTCTTGCAATAGCTAAGCGAATGGTCTCTAAAAATGGTACAAACCTGAAACTTATCTTAACAAACTTGTTAGTACCAAATAGCTCATATTTGGTTTGTCATCATCAAAACACAAAACAATTGGAGAGTGTAACCTCTTGGGCCAACAATCTCCCCCTTTTGATGATGACAAAACAAATAGGCTATTAACAAAAATATAGGGTAGGAGAAAACTCCCCCTCAAATTATGCTATACTTAAAACACAAGAATATGCTCTAGAAACTAATAATTGAAATGATGCACCAATTATTGAAACCAATTAAAACAAATATATAAAACACAAAAATTTCTCTTGATACCAAAAATACCAAAAACAACTAAAACACAAGAACACAAAAATTCATAAAATCAAAACATATAAATTCATAGGAACCAAGACCAAATGAACTTATTTTTGTCCATGTAAACTTATTCTCCCCCTTTTGTCATACATCAAAAGGGTTATGAAAAACATGTTATTCAATAATACAAACATTAAGTTCTCCACAAATAAACGAAAATCTAGCAAAATCAAGAGGTTTAGTGAAAATATCGGCTAGTTGTAAATCCGTGGAAACATAATCAATATCTATATCACCTTTCTCAAAATGATCTCTAAGAAAGTGATATCTAATCTCAATGTGCTTGGTCTTACTATGTTGATTTGCATTTTGGTCATGTGTATAGTACTAGTATTATCACAAAATATTTTTATATGATCAAAGTGCAAATCAAAATCAAAGAGAGTATGTTTCATCCAAAGGACTTGTGCACAACAAGCCCCCGCGGCAACATACTCCGCCTCGGCGGTTGAGAGAGCTACGGAATTTTGTTTCCTAGAGGACCATGAAACAAGACAATTACCAAGAAATTGACATGTCCCACTAGTACTCTTTCTATCTACTCTACAACCCGCATAGTCGGCATCCGAATAACTAGTCATTGAAAAATCTATAGTTTTCGGATACCAAAGACCCATTCCAATAGTGCCCTTAATATAACGAATAATGCGTTTTACCGCAATAAGATGAGACTCTTTAGGACACGATTGAAATCTAGCATAAAGACACACACTAAACATGATATCCGGCCTACTTGCCGTTAAATATAAAAGACTTCCTATCATGCTTCTATATAATTTAATATCAACATTTTTACCTTGTTCGTCCTTATCAAGCTTGGTTGTAGTTGCCATTGGAGTGTTGCAAGCCTTTGATCCTTCAAGCCCAAACTTCTTTACTAGCTCCTTTGCGTACTTGGCTTGGTTAATGAAGGTTCCGTCTTGCAATTGCTTGATTTGGAGTCCAAGGAAGAAATTGAGCTCACCCATGGAAGACATTTCAAATTCTAGTTGCATTACCTTCTCAAAATCCTTGCATAAAAGCTCATTAGTAGATCCAAAAATTATATCATCAACATAAATTTGCACAATTAAAATATCATTATCAACATGCTTAGTAAAAAGAGTTGTATCTACTTTGCCTTTAATAAAATCATTTGAAATGAGAAAACTAGAAAGCCTTTCATACCAAGCTCTTGGAGCTTGTTTCAATCCATACAAAGCTTTATCAAGTTTAAAAACAAAATCGGGATGAACATGATCAACAAAACCGGGAGGTTGAGCAACATAAACTTCTTCATTAATAAAACCATTCAAAAATGCACTTTTCACATCCATTTGAAAAAGTTTAAAATTTTTAAAGCATGCAAAAGCTAGTGTCATCCGTATGGCTTCAAGCCGTGCTACGGGTGCAAAGGTCTCCTCAAAGTCAATTCCCTCAACTTGAGTGTAACCTTGGGCCACTAACCTAGCTTTATTCCTAATGACATTTTCGGACTCATCCATCTTGTTTCTAAAGATCCACTTAGTACCAATTATTGGTCTATCGTGGGGCTTAGGAACAAGGTGCCAAACTTGGTTGCGCTCAAATTGATTGAGTTCCTCTTGCATGGCAAGCAACCAATATGGGTCCGTCTCGGCTTCGAGAATGCCCTTGGGTTCAAAATGAGAAATAAAAGCAAAGTTACCACATAGGTCATGGAGTTTGGAGCGCGTTGTGACTCCTTTAGATGCATCACCCAAGATGAGCTCCTTAGGATGATTTGTAGCGTATCTCCAAGCTTTAGGAAGCGGTTGAGTGCTTTCCTCCTTATCCTCTTGAACTTCACCAATAGGATCTAGCTTTTCTTCTTGAGCGGGTGAGTCCTTCAAGGATAGTCTCTCCATGTCTTCACCTAATGGTTCAAACTCTACAACATTCTCAACAACACATTAGATTCTTCAAACTTAACATGCATGGATTCTTCAATGGTTTGAGAAGATCTAATGAAAACTCTATATGCTTTGCTAGTAGAGGAATATCCAACAAAGATAGCCTCATAAGCCTTAGCATCAAATTTACCCAAATTATCCTTAGTATTTAAAACAAAACACTTGCATCCAAAAACTTTGAAATATGCAACATTTGGTTTTCTAGAATGATACATTTCAAATGATGTTTTTGAAGAATTTTTGCATAAATAAATACGATTCGATATATAGCATGCGGTGTTTACGGCCTCGGCCCATAAATATTGAGGGAGGTCATACTCACTTATCATTGTCCTAGCCATCTCTTGAAGTGTTCTATTTTTCCTTTCTACAACTCCATTTTGTTGTGGAGTTCTAGGACAAGACATTTCATGCTTAATTCCTTTTTCATCACAATAAGTCATGAAGAGTTGGTTAACAAACTCACCACCTCTATCACTCCTTATTCTTAAAATCGGAAAACCTTTTTCTTTTTCAACTCTTTTTCGAAAAACCTTAAATGAGAAAAAGTTTGATCTTTATTTTGCAAAAAGAAAACCCAAGTAAAACGGGAGAAATCATCAACCAAAACAAATGCAAATCTACTTCCATTTAAACTCTTAGTTTTAGTTGGTCCAAAAAGATCCATATGAATTAATTCTAAAGGCCTAGTTGACATGATATCCTTGATTGGTTTAAAGGAAGACTTGGTTTGTTTCCCAAGTTGGCACGCACTACAAATGCGGTCTTTCTCAAAATCCAAGCAAGGTATACCCTTCACCAATTCCTTTGAATTAATCCTAGAGATATGGTCAAAGGATGCATGTCCTAATCTTCTATGCCAAAGCCAAGAATTTTCATCAAAAGCATTCAAGCATTTAGTAGAACAATCTAAATTAACCATGTCAATAATATAAACATTATTATCACGAAAACCTGTAAGTATACAAACATCGGATTTAACATCAAAATCTTGCATGAGGAATCATCAAAAACAACTTTAAGTCCACGATCACAAAGTTGACTAATGCTAAACAAATAATGTTTTAAACCATCTACTAAAACACATTCTCAATAATAGGAGATGCACCAATTTGAATGTTACCTATACCGATGATAGTTCCTTGGAGTCATCCCCGAAGGTGACGGAGCCACCTTCCATGTACCTTGATAGGGTTGTGAAGTTGTTGATATCCCACGTCATGTGTCTCGAACAACCACTATCAAGGTACCACCGCTCCCTACGTCTTGGAGCCTTGGTGTGTACCTACATCAAACATTTTAGGACTTGATTTTGGTACCCACATTTTCTTGGGTCCATGAGGGTTAGAACCATTAACCCAAACAAGATTATTTGAACTATGCAATTTATCATAACAAAATTTAGCTAAATGTCCATTTTTGCCACAATATAGTATCTATACACTCTACCATATCTAAAAGCATAGTGAGTGTGTGATTTGTGAGCATGGGCATTGAGCATGAAAAGATTTAGCATGAGAAGTATTATTTGAAGTGTGAGCATGTGAAATTTTAGCATGAGAATCTTTAACATGAGAAGTGTGCTTTTTGAAAACTTTTCTTCAAGCTTCTTGGTGTTAAAAGCACAATCTTTCAAAATCTTTTCAAATTAACCATTTTGGTTTTTAAGGAAGAAATTTCTTTATTATCAACAATAGGAGTTTTTACCCTTACAAGAAATCTTATAAGCGTCAAATTCATTTTGAATAGAAACAAGATTGGAAGAAAGATCATCTTTTTCTTTTGAAACCAAAGCAAGTTGATTTTTAAGAAAAGCAACTTCTTTTTGTAATTTAAGCATTCAAGTTTCTTATTATCATAAGTTTCAGAAAGTTCTACAAAGGCATGAACTAGAACTTCCTTACTTAGTTCATCATCTTCATCATCAAGGGATTGAGGGGTTACCTTAGGTGTGTTTGCCATGAAACACATATTAGCTTGATCCACCTCCTCTTCGGACTCGCTTTCCGAATCCCATGTTGCTTTGTAGGCTTTCTTCTCCTCCGGTTTCTTTGGCTTGAAGGAGGAAGTCATCTTCTTCTTGAACTCCGGACAATCCGCCATGATATGTCCGGGTTTGCGGCAATTGTAGCATATGATCTTCCGCTCCTCTTTGCCTTCGAATCTTTTCTGAAATTGAACTTGTTCTTTCGGTACAACCTCTTGACATTCCGCACAAGTAGAGTTAGCTCCTCATCTTCTTCTTCGTCTTCATCATCGTCATCATTGGTGGATGAAGTCTTGAAGGCTATGGATTTCTTCTTTGAAGTAGTGGCTTCTTCTCTTGCCTTCTTCTCCATCTCATGGGTCTTTAGGTTCCCAATGAGACTAATGATGTCCATCTCATCCTTGTCGTTCAACTCCTTTAAGGTGGTGGCCTTGATCTCCCATGAAGAAGGAAGAGCCCGTATCACTTTGCGCACCTTTTGATCGTTGGAGATGACGTCACCTAATGAAGAAAGACCATTTGTAATTTTAGTGAAACGAGTAATCATACAATCAATGGATTCATCATCAAGCATTTTAAAAGATTCATATTGAGACCTCAAGAGATCTATCTTAGCTCTCTTGACTTGTGAAGTCCCTTCATGTGTGACCAATAAGTGTTGCCAAATCTCATAGGCGGATTGGCAATGAATTACCCGTGTAAGGTCATCCTCATTCAAGGCGGTTAATAGGGAGTTTTGGGCTTTTGAGTTAGCCTCATATTCTCTAAAATTGAAGTCGGTCCAAGTGCTCTCATCACTATCGGGTGCTATGTAGGGTTTTGGTCAAGGACTTAGCTACCAAGCTACCTAGTGATTGCAAAAATATAGTCATCCTAACCTTCCAAATGGGAAATTTAGGCCATCAAATTTAGGTGGGTTTTAATGTTGTCGGCCATGTTTACTAGTGTATGAATGGATGAATGAAGGTGTTGATTAGCAATATTTTAAGGATCTCTCTATGAATGTTAAGCCAAACCTAGAGTCCAAGCTCTGATACCAATTGAAAAGTCACCTAGAGGGGGGGTGAATAGGTGACAATGCTAATCAAGGGGCAAATAAAAAATTTAAAGCTACAACAATCACAAGATGAATGCAAGCAAGTAAGTATGACAATGAATATGATGAGCAAGTAATAAGTGCAAGCAAAAAAGAGTAAGGATTGCAAGAATGTAAACCAATCGCAAACACAAGGATATGTTATCGAGGTTCGAGCACCCAGCTCTACTCCCCGCCTTCCCCAAAGGATTCTAGCTACTTCCACTATCACAAAGAACAATTACAATGGAGTACCCAACTCCTACAATCTCAAGAACAAGTATATCTTGGTAGTCAAAAGATCACAAACTCTCTCTTTCAAAAATCTCTTCCCTTACAAAGGTCCTTAGAGAATAATGAGTAGAATTGAAGCTCTTTTGTGTAAGGAAAGAAATTGAAATCAGAGAAAAACTTTTGAAAACCCTTCAGAAAATTGAGAGAATTTAGCACAAAAACCAAGAACTTTGAAAGCCTTAAACTTTTGAATTTTTAGCAATAATTGTTGTTGTGACCAATCTCTCCCCAAACACCCCTATTTATAGGGAGGGCTAGGGTTTAGGGATAAAACATATTTACTGAAGTTTAGGAGGTAATTAGATCAAAATATATCCTTAAACGAATTTTTAAATACAAAAGACAAAATAAACAGCTCTTAAAAATCTGCCCGTTACTGTTCAAACGGTCGGATCGGTCGACCGGGCCGGTCGACCGGCAGTATAAAAATTTGACCGTTATAGTCTGGCGGTCGACCGACCCGGTCGACCGATAAAACCTGTGAGCAAAAAATAATAGTCCGGTCGACCGACAGACGTGCACACGGATACGTGCATCTGCCAGGACTTCTTCGGTCGACTGGTCCGGTCGACCGGACCAGACTGACACAGACTCGGTCGACCGGCCCGGTCGACCGGATCAGGTCAAAAAGTCAATTTTAAAAAGAAAACAAAGAGTTTTGATTTTAACAAAAATACTTTTGAACAGGGATTAGTATAAAACACAATATATATCTGTAGGCAAAATCTTGTATGCAAAATATTTTTGTATAATTTATAAGAAATTATTTTGGAATGAGCATGTGCGCAAAAACGTGTGTGATAGAGCTTCAAACCTATCCACTATTCTTTAACAAACTATATACTGAAAAACAAATTACATGAAGACTTCTTGTGCTATCTTCAAGTCTTTGAGCCATCCAATGCCTTGCTAGTGCCTTCTCTTCTATGATCCTTCCTTGATGTGCAATTTGCCTTCCTTGCTTTGTGGAACTTAGAAGTTCTTGCAATAGCTAAGCGAATGGTCTCTAAAATGGTACAAACCTGAAACTTATCTTAACAAACTTGTTAGTACCAAATAGCTCATATTTGGTTTGTCATCATCAAAACACAAAACAAT